>CABHPH010115535.1:35382-52441 GCA_902168325.1 Peromyscus nudipes
AGGGGGAAGGGAAGGGAAGGGGAAAGGGGAAGGGAAGGAAAAAGGGAAGGGGAAGGGAAAAGGAAAGGGGAAGGGAAGGGAGGGGAGAGGTGGGGAGGGGAGAGAAGGAGAAAGGGGAGCTCTATTTGCAGTCTGCCTAATAGCTATCTAAGTCAACTGAACTCTGTTTAACGGAATTTCTTTTATATTTGAATTTTTAAAAAATCTTTAAATGTTTTTATGAAAAGCAGGTTCCATTATTAGTGGGTGGGATTTTAGAACAAATTGTAAATCATTATTTGCCTACTTGTATCTCAACGTATTTACCATTATTGAACTTCTAGGAGTAAGGCCACGTATATAAGAAGTGTGCCTTGTGCATGTTAATGATAGAGGGAGACTATATCTACCTAGCCTCAATGGCTAAACTAGAGGTACCATCTAATAGCATGCTATAAAAATATCTTGACCTATACTATTTGTTTATTTTATTTATTATCTATTTTTTGAGACAAGGTCTCAGTGTGTAGCTCAGACTTGTCTCCAACTTTCAGCTCTCCTACCTTGGCCTTTAGATTTCAGACATGTGCAGCTTTCTCCTCCCCCAGTATTCTGACAGACTCATTACCTAAAGCATAGGTTCTTGAAAATTGGAAACTTCAGAACAATGACCTTCATTTTCAAACTGTGAAAACAGGCCTTAGTTGTTTCTCATTTGTTTTTACATTTATTTTTACTTTGTGTGTCTGCACACGTGCACACACACACACACACACACACACACACACACACCTGCCTATGGTCTATATGTGGAGGTTGGAGGACACCTTGTGGGAATCTGTTCTTTCCTTCCACCATGAAGGTTTGGGGGAGTGGTCCTCGGGTTTGGAAGCAAGTGTTCTTACTTTCTGAGCCATCTTACCACTCATGAGTCTTTGTTTTCTTCTGATTTCTAACTGTTGTTGTCTCGGCTGGGCACCAAACCCTTCATTCTGCCTTTTTATAATTTATTTGTTTTGTAATTTATTTGTAATTTTACAGACCACATTCCTCAGAGGACTTCTGAATGGAGATACTTTCCCCAATGTGACCTCCTAAGTATAGCCTGTCTTGCCAGTATCCTGTAGCCTGGCTGTTTAGAGTCCTAGTTCCTTTAATCCTCATATCCTAGTATAGATCCTGCCTGTGGATGCCAAGAGATGGAACTTGCTGTGGATGTCTTTCTGTACTCTGTGAATATGTGTTGCTCTGATTGGTCGGTAAATAAAGCTGCTTAGCCAATGGTGAGGCAGAATAAGGGTAGACAGTACATTCAAACTGGAGAGAAAGGAGAAGAAAGGAGGTTGGGGAGATGCCAGCCTGATGCCCAAGGAACAAAAAGATGCCAGCAGACTAGTAACACCATGGCCATGTGACAACATATAGATTAATAGAAATGGGTTGAATTAAGTTATAAGAGCTAGCTAGCAAGAAGCCTGACCCATAGGTCATGCAGTTTATAATTAATATAAGCCTCTGAGTGATTATTTATAAATGGCTGTGGGACTGAGGGACCGGGGGACTGCAGGGCCGGGACCAAGAAACTTCTGCCTATATTTGGCGCCCAACATGGGGCCTGAGACATTAGGCCATACAGTTTGCAAATAATATAAGCCTCTGTGTGTTTACTTGGGACCAAGTGGCTGTTGGACATGGGTGGGAGATATTTATCCTGATCCTGGGCCTGAGCAGGACCGGAAAAACTTCTGGGTACAGGAACTGCTATAGCCACTCTGATTTCAGAAGAAACACATGGATGATCATTTCTTAGTGTGAATACTAATTGTTTTAGACAACAGGAAACAGGGTCATTAGTGTCTTAAAGAGCAGAGTGATACCATGCCCACTCCTATATATGTTGTCATCTGGAGCACAATACCCATTTTCTTGTTGGTTAGTTTTAGGTTGTCTGGTAGCAGCCAGTGTGCACTACCCTGCAGTTTCTCTACACTCTTTAGGGGATTTCCTATGGGCCAGAGCCTCTCTCCAGGATGCTGAGGAGCCAGGCATAAATGATGCTCCTGATTCCTCTGGAACACTTAAGGTTTAATCTTGTGAAGATCTCAGGGCAGGAATTATGTGACCTGGTGAGGTTTAATCAGAGAGCAGATTAAAGTCAGAGGAAAAATACCATAAAACTCATGAGAATTCTTCATTTCTGGAGATTCAGTTCTCCATGACCTTTTGGACTTTTCATAGTACCAACTCTTCTTTTCATCGAAGACCATAAAGAGTAAGACAAATTCCCTCATGTCCATAGGCAGGTTGCTCTCTGGGTGAAGTGTTCCTTTCCGGCAGATCAGAAGGGGGCCAATCAAGCCTGAGTGGATGTCTTTCTCCTGAAAGACAAGAAGAGTAAACTGCAAACACTTTCCTTTCATCAGGATATTTTTTTTCTCTTCTGACAATTATGGTTCTTACACAAAAGGAAATCTCATCTAAGAGGCTCCAAACTTGAAGATCAGTAATGAATAAGCCTGAATAGTTATCCTTTATCTGAGCACAAAATTGACAACTAAATGGATACTATTTGTTGAGCATCTATACTGTATTAAGGGTTTTGCCTAAAGTAGCTCATTTAATTTTGACAACTATCCCAAATGCCAAATGGAAATACATTCATTGAACACATGTCTACTAACTTCCCCACACTCTCTTCCTTCTCTCCTTCTCTGTTTTGGTATTGGGAAGTGAACTGATTTCCTTCCCCAGCTTCTTTTTATTTTTTTAAAGTCAGGAGCTCACTAAATCACTCAGACCATCCTTGAAAACACTCTGAGCCAATCCCACAGCCTCCTGAGATGCTGGAATTACAGATCTTCACTGCCATGCACAGCTCCTATATTATTCTTTAATTTTAGAACCTGAAGTTAAGGAAGGGCGAATTATTTTCCTAGTGCTCCTGTAGTGACAGATGGATATTTACATCCAAGCCAAGAAGCACATGTGTTTCGGGAGGGGTGGGTGTCAATGGTAGAGTATCTGTGAGCCCATAGGAGGCCCTGGTTTGGTGCTCAGTATTGAAAAAAGCATCAAACAACACCATCAACAAATAAGTAAGAAACTGAGTCTGTGCTTTCTACTATCCCCCAAAATGAAGGACTCTCTCTTGCTCTCTCTTCACTGAAAAACACATGTGTATTTACTACATGAAGCATTTTTTTTTTTTTTTTGGTTTTTCGAGACAGTGTTTCTCTGTGTAGCTTTGCACCTTTCCTGGAACTCACTTTGGAGACCAGGCTGGCCTCGAACTCACAGAGATCCACCTAGCTCTGCCTCCTGAGTGCTGGGATTAAAGGCGTGCGCCGCCGCCACCACCCGGCAACATGTTGTTTTGAACAATGCATATATTGTAGAATGATTAATGAGGGATCTTTGAATTTTCAGTGAACAGTGTATAAAAGCTTATAAATACTCTTCAAAAAGAATTTTGAGAGTCAAAGCCTTCTGCTTCACCCAGAGGGCCAGCTGGGTGGGTGTGGGGTATAGTAGGGAATTGCATCCTCCATGACAGGGTGGCACAAGGGCTGGGAGGCCAGGTCTTGTTCCCTTAACCCTTGCCCATGAGGCTAACTCAGCCTAAGCTGAGCTGTGTCTGGGTGTCTGGTCCCCAAGGGATGCAGGGAAGTAAGCAGAAGCTTGATACCTACATGGCAGCCCCGGATATTCCATGTCTGAGTGCCTTTCCCCAGGAGTGCCACCAGTGTTCAGGGGGCCCTAGATGGCCAGAGACAAGCATGGCATTTCTTGTAGCACTGGGTTCAGGAGGCTCCCCGGGACCCCTCTGCCCTTGATATGGGCTGTGCTCCCTTGTTACTTGAGAGGCCTTTCACATGAAGTAGGCCTGTGATGGCCTTGACCCACCCCTACCTGCTTCCAAAAAGTGTCGGAGACCTCTGGCACACCTGATCCTGGTAGAAATCAGTCTAAACCACTTGTTCAGGGACAAAGAGGAACCCCAGGAAACTTTCTTGCACTAGCAAAGAATCCTTTGAGGACAAATCTGAACCCAAGCTGCCCTTTGCCTGGCGGAGGGCTGGGAGAGGGCTTTGGGTTTTGTTGGCTGCGAACCTGGGTAGAGTCCTCAGCCACCTGTGTTTGGGTGTCTCGCTGTACAAAGGCTTCTTTGTCTGAAGGTCAGGGGAAAGAAGGCAGCTGAGTGTCCAGTGGTGACTGCATGGATACAGGCTTCCTGCTGGGTTTCCTGGGTGCCCAAGGCCAGCCAAGAAGACAGGGGGTAGGCACAGCTTGTCGTGATCAACACAATTGCTAGTTTGCCCAGAGAAACTTACTGTTCCCACCTTCCTGTGGGAGTTGGGCAGGATGGAATGTGCCTGGATTATTCCTCTGGGAACACCACAACCTCCTCCCTGTGTCCTTATTTAACTTAGAACAGGGCTGACTTCTTATCACATTGTCCTTTATTAGCAAAGGCTACTCATTAAGTAACACATTTAATCTCCCCATGGCCTAAGTGGAGCAGGGAAAAAATTTCCTCCTTAAACTCCTAACCCCAGCATGCGATCTGTGCCCGCACGGTTGGCTCAGTCCTTCCCTGTGCCCTCCCTACCTCCTGGAGACCCACAAAGCCTGGCTTAAGACTATACTACTTTGAAATTGCAAACAGGCACAGTTCTTTGTAAGCACACTTAGATCACTCACTTATGTAATCCCCATGATGTCCATTGAATGAACACTTTTCTCAGTGCCACACCTGATGAACTGTGTGGAGAATCCTTGGCTATGGCAGCCATACTGTGAATGACAGCCCTGTCATATGTCCCATGGAAAGCAAAAGAGGTCTTTTTTTTTTTCTTTTTCTTGAGACAAGATTTGTCTACATAGCCTTGGCTGTCCTGGAACTCACTCTGTAGACCAGGTTAGCCTCACAGAGATCCACCTGCCTTTGCCTCCTGAGTGCTGGGATCAAAGGTGTGTGCCACCACCCATCAGCCTGTAGGAGAGGCTTTTACAAGGAAACAATGAACTGTGGCTATATGGTGAGGGGAGAGATCAGAACTTGAAACCTACCACATTGACTGCAGAGTAGTAGGCCCAAGCCCGGCATGCAGAGCCAGGGTTCTCTGGGCCGGAGCGCTCGGTGGCGTGCCACACATACGTATAACTGCTATTGGGCTGGACAGCATTGTCTTCCTGAAACCATTCAGGAGAGTCATCTTCATAAGTCTTTCCCTCAGAGGACTTTTCATAGGAAAGTCCATGGGCATGAAGAGAATACGGTCTGGATGCTAAATTTTTAAAGCGAACCTAGGAAGAAGAAAAAGAAGAAGAAAAAAAAAAGAGTGACCCACAAATGTATTAACATACCAAACCAAAACTTGTCAGCACTGTAGGCTGTGACAGGAGGTTATGATATCAGTTAAGGTGTACTGGATGCCTATAACTGCAAATTATTTTATGCATATTACTTGATTAAATGCAAGACCCAAAGTGAAGAACTCAAGCAACTGTTGATGAAATCGTGGGCTAAAAGAAGTTTTTCCTCCTTTGGGTTGTTCTCTCAGATCGCTTATCACAGCAACAGAGCTGACTAACCCAGATTCCCATTGCCTTCTCTGCTGGATTGATTGGTTTTGCTGTGTGGGAGTTCAAGGCCAGGATCTTGCATATCACATGCTAAGTAAGTGATTACTCTTTACTATAGTGGTATTCTATTTGTACTGAAATGTGATTTTATTTGTATGTTAATAAATAAAGTTGCCTAGGGGTTAGAGCTATTAGCAAGCCATAGGGAAAGCCAGGGCGGTGGTGGTGCACGCCTTTAATCCCAGCACTTGGTAAGCAGAACTAGGTAGATCTCTGTGTTCAAGGATACTGCCGGCATTGGAGACACACGCTCCAATGTGTGTCTGTACAAACAGGCAGTGACGAGGCAGTCACGTAGTTGGGTTTACGACCAATGAGAAGGCAGAACAGAACTCTATTTAAAGGGGAACGCACAGGAAGTAGTTCCTTTTCGGAGAGGTCTCTTGGCGGAAGAGGCTAGCTGGCGGAAAGCGGTAAGGTTCCTAGCTCTGACCTCTTGGGCTTTCATCTTTACTTTGGCTCTGTGTTTTTTATTTAATAAGATGGTTGGTTACATCTACATTTTACCCACTGAGCCATTTCCCCACCCCCTGGGTGCCTTTTGAAAAGGAACAAATGGTCATTGGCAAATTGGCAGATACCCACACAGGTAAAAGGTTATGTTTTTGGACATAGAATACTCTTTAGATGCAGGGCATTTTTCCTGTGTTTTCTTTATTGTTATTATTGTTTTGTTTGTTTGATATGAAGGATAGAAGAACTGGATGCAGGGTTTTGAAACCAATTAATGACAAGCTTGGTAAAATACTTAAACTGACTCACCCTTTTAGGGCAGAGAGACATCTTTGCTTTCTGATTCCCTTTCATTTCATCATATTGCCTCTTAAGAAAACACTGGGGCATGTTTATAAACTACTATTCTTGCTGCCGCTGCTTCTGCCACGGAACACAGTTGAATCATTTTCCATGTTAGCTCAAGACAGGCTGGCCTCAGCTAGGAATTCTAGTGCCACCTCGGCCAGATAGAACAGTTTTCAGGGTTAAAAAGTCTAAGATTTTTTTTTTTTTAATCTCAAAAATTGTCAAATAGCCAAGCAGTCTATGGTGGAAAAGTGCAGCTATTTATTAATTCTGGGGAGCAAACTACCTGCAGTTTTGATACCTCCACCTTAACAATGTGGGCGCTGTGGCAAATCCCTGAAGATTTAGAGGGTTCAAGTGATGACTTACTTGGATCACATCACCCACTTCAGCTCGGATAACAGGACCGAGAATACCAAGATGCTCCTCATATTCCCCGTGAGGATCACGTCTGGTGAAAGTACTGTCAAGGTATTTTCTGAAAACAACTTTCTTGTATGTGGTGTCCTTTGGAATGCCACCAGTGTCTTCATTGTCCATTTCACTAAAATGATAGCAATAGCATTCATTTAAAAAAGGAATTAAAGACTGTTGGAAAAATCTAGGAAAGATGGCTCAGCAGTTAAGAGCACTGGCTGCTCTTCCAGAGGACCTAGGATTGGTTCCCAGCACCCACTGTGGGCAGCTTATAACCACTTGTAACTCTAGTTCTAGGGGATATTCTGCCCTTTGAGGGTGCCAGGCACACACACAGCTCATATACATATACATTCAGGCACTCATATATGCACATAAAATAAAAATAAAAAGTTTAAAAAGAATTTAGGAAAGAATCTATTTGGTAACTAGCATAGAATATTTAATAACCACTTCATGTATAAGTTAATGAAAACACAGGTGATTACATATGTTTTAATTTCCAACTCAAATATAATTTCTTAGTAAAGATTCCTGGATCTCTTGGTCTAGGTCAAGTTTTTCATATATATATGCATATATATAATTATTATTATCTACACAGTAAACTTTTATAATGTTTTTATAGTATGTATAAAAGTTATATGAGACATGAGAGATCTATTAATATCTTGCTCTGCCACTAAGGAGTAAGTCCTATGAGGCCAAGAATTCTTTCCAGCCTGCTCATGATACTTTCTCCAATTCTTAGCATGTTATTTGGTATACAGTAGGCACTTAATATACTTTTGTCAAGTACCTAAATTAATAAACAAATATAACAATATAGTAGCAGAAATTTTGACACCAAAGACAGACAAAGTCATTCAATGGTTAGTGCCAGAGCTGGGGGCTGTCAGATGATGATCAGCTAATCCAGAAGATCACCCTCATGAAGACAATTGAATAGATAAATGTCTTTTACCCTGAGTGGCCAGTCTTAGCTTTGATTTTTGTTAAAACATATTACCCCTCAGCTTTTAGACACTGGTCTGAGCAAAGATTTTCATGATAGGACTCTCGAATTACAGGTAATAAAACACAAATGGACAGATGGAATTCCGTTCATGCAATATCAGGCAGAAGTTTATGCACAACAGAGGAAACAGTCAAGAAAATTAAGAAACAATCTATATGATGGGAGAACACATATTGATAAGCATGTATCTGATAAGGAATCAATATCTACAATATATAAGGAACTCAAACAAATTAGCAGAAAAAATATTGATTAATAATAGGCAAAGAACACACATATACATTATTACTAATAATTAGTAAACAAATATAGTAATATAGTAACATAAATTTTGTATATAGTATATTTAAATTTTTGATATATTATCAAAAGAAGACTTAGAAATTGCCAGCAAGTACATAAAATGCTCATATTAATAATCAATAAATGAAAATGAAAATCGCAAGGATACCACTTTTAATGTTAAGATGGTGATATAGGAACAAGAGATGTGTTGATAAGAATATGGAGAAAAGAAAACCCTTAAAACTGAAAAAATGTGAATCTAAATTAATTTATAGCACATTATGAAAATAGTACAGAGGTTTCTCACAAAAATAAAAATAGAGCTGCAATATACATTTCAGTCTCCTCTCTCTCTCTCTCTCTCTCTCTCTCTCTCTCTCTCTCTCTCTCTCTCTGTGTGTGTGTGTGTGTGTGTGTGTGTGTGTGTGTGTGTGTGTAATTTTCTTTATCCATTCATCCATTGATAGACACTTAGCTTGATTACGCTTTGGGGCATATATTGTTATAAATAATGCTGTGATAATGTAGCCCTTTCTTTGATGTACAAGTTTCACCTTCAGTTCTGTGGCCAAAAATGAGATTTCCAGCCAGGCATTGTGGCACATTTTAATCCCAGCACTCAGGAGGCAGAAGCAGGCAGATCTCTGTGAGTTCAAGGCCAGCCTGGTCTATAGAGTATAGGAACTTCTAGGCTAGCTCGTCCTACCAGTGAAACCTCATCTCAAAAGAGAGAGAGAGAGAGAGAGAGAGAGAGAGAGAGAGAGAGAGAGAGGATACAACCTTTACAAAGAAGAAAAATTTGTTGTGTTGCTAAATGAAATGAGCCAGGCACAGAAGGACAAAAACTCTCGCAGAGTGGTTACCAGGGACTCTGAGGGAAGCAGATTGAGAAGATGTTGGTAAAAAGATACAAAATTTCATTTAGAGAGCAAAAGTCACTTCAGGAGATCTACTGTACAACATGACAACTATGATTAATCATTCTATAATATAGCCTTGAAAATTGGCAAGAGTAAGTTTTAAGGGTTCTCTAACAGAAAGTAAGTGTATGATGTATATGTCCATTAGCTTGGGATACTTGCACGTGTGTTGAAACCCCTCATGTTTGGCACCACCAGTCTATACAAGGAACAAAAACAAAACTCATGGTGCATGTCATGTGAAATCCTGCTGAGCAGTAGAATGAACTGGTAAAGTGTGCAATAACAAGGATGAATCTCTGGAGAATTACGTGTAGTGGTGGGAAAAAGGCAGTCCCTGGAGATCACATGTGGCATGACACAATGGTCATGAAATGTCAAGATGACAGGATCAGAGATCTGACCAGTGACTGTGGCATTAAGGAGGAGTATGGTGGGAGGGAAGTGAATGATACACACAAGAGAAGTATGAGGCATGAATGTGTGTGTGTATGTGTGTGTGCGTATGTGTGTGTGCAAATGTTCTCTCTCATGACAGCCGCAAGGTCTATATACTGTTAATAGTATATTATAGTTTTCTAAGGGGCTACCACTGGGGGCAACCAGGTAAAAATAAAAGGAATATTTGTAATTTCTGACAGCTATGTGGCTCCACAATTATCTCAAAATAAAAAGTCTCAAAATAAAATATAAATCCAATACATTATTCCCACGGATCTTTTCCACTCAGTAAGAGGCCAAAGGACATCAAATTCTCTTATAGATTCAAATCTCCCCAAGTCAATGGAAATAAGCCCCCAACTCACCCTTCAAATGCATAATAGCCATCTATCACAAAACACACGAAGCAGGCAGAACAACCCTGCCAGCCCTAAGAGCCACTGTCAGGCCTGAGATGTAAGATTTTGAAGGAACTGGCTCCCATTCTTTCTAGTCTGTGTAAAGGCTACAATCCTGTCTCGCCAAGGTTCATCTTAGAAATAGTCAGATAACTCGTTTATTCCTGTGTAGTAATCAGCACTGCATTTAAGTGGGAAATCATAGGGGAAAGCATTTTAAACAAAAATTCTAAAGAGGAAGGCCAGTCACTGTATGCATAATTCGAGGTGGATCAGTCTTGAGGTACATTGTGTTTACCTACTATAATTACACTTCTAAATATTAGTATGGCAGCCTTTTTTAACCACCACAAGCTGTTTATGGTACACAGTCACCCAGATTGAACTCAATGAATCTGTAGTTGACTAATGATTCTTGCCCCATTCTTCTCTGTTTTCATCCCAGAACACAGGATCTAGCCCAGTGTGGCTTCCATTCCTCAGTGACACTGAATTGAAAAGATATTAAAAATAAAGGAGTAAATTGATCTCTTAGAAACTGCTGTTAGCAAGTCTATGCAAATGGAGATTTCTACATTAAAGTTTAGATTGGAAGCCAACCTCACATAAATCGTATTGGTTAGCAGATAGCTATGCATAGGTAAAAGTGTGTGTTAGGACAAGAAACAGGGATAGGAGCATGTAAGAGGACGTGAGACAGGAGGAGAGACTGATTTGCCCATAGGATACCACAGACTTCCACAGTATTGGTTCTTTGTTTGCCTGGGTGTCATCTAAAGTGTAGAAGCTAATATTGGAAATGACAAAGGAAATATCACAGGCCCAGTTGAAACATGAGACTTAGACTATCTAAAGCCCAGTTTGTCCAAAATCATCTCCCAAGAACTGTTGTGGGTGACTTTCATGGCAGTGGTGGAAAAATGAGAATTTAAAGAGAGAAAACTAGCCAAACCTTTGGGCAAACTTCGCGTAGTCCCAGGATATTTCTTCCGCAGCAATAAAATAGTATTGTTTGTTTCCACGGTGGCCGCGGAGGTACCACGCTGCAATAGTGTCAGGGTTTCTGGAGGAGTTGATATTTGTCCTGGTGTCTGTCTTGTAGGGGTCATTATAGGATACATAGTCATCTTCAGCGTAATCATCGTCAATGCTTTCTAGCTCTTCATCTGGAATAATTTCAATGTCATCTCCATCGACTCTACTGAGACCTACTACAACAAGAGGGTTGAACTCCTTTGACAGAGAAGTGTTATTGAGTGTGGGTGATGGTAAAGGAGAAGGTATGTGAATGAGATCTGGATGGGGCAGAGTCTGGTTTAGTTCTGGAAGGGGTGAAAACTGATCAGAATCTGAAGGGTAGGATGCTTGACCAGGATCTGAAGAGGCTGTTTTTTGCCTGTAATTAAGAGGGGGGTTTGACTGGATGAGGTCTGGAGAGAGGGTCACCTGACTGAGGTCTTGCAATAGGATTATCTCATCAAAGTCTGGAGAGAGGGTCATCTGATCCAAATCTGGAGAAAGGACTGTCTGATCATATTCTGGAGGAAGAGTTAAGAGGCTAAGGTCTAGGGAGGTCATCTGGGTGTTGTCTGGAGAAAGGGCCACCTGGCCCAGATCTGGGGAGGAGGCTTCCTGGTTGTCATCTGGAGAAAGTGGCACCTGACCCAAGTCTGGGGAGGAGGTCACCTGGTTGTCATCTGGAGAAAGTGGCACCTGACCCAGATCTGGGGAGGAGGCCTCCTGGTTGTCATCTGGAGAAAGTGGCACCTGACCCAGGTCCTCAGGGGAGGTCATCTGGTTGTCATCTGGAGAAAGGGACACCTGACCCAAGTCTGGAGAAATAATTATTTGATCCAACTCTGGAGAGATGCCAAAGAGGCTTAGGTCTGAGGGTGGAATTGTTTGTCCATCTTCTGAAGAGAGAGACTTTTGACTTTGGTCTGGAAAGAAGGATGTTTGACCAATGTCTTCAGGGTAGGATTCATGGCTTAGGTCATAATCAAGCCCCTGGCTGGGCTCTGGAAAAGGGGATCTGTGACTAGGGTCTGTGGTAGAGTGTGCTTGATCAGGATCTTGGACAGGAAATGTTGGAGAGTGTCCCTCTGGGGGCACTGACTGATACAGATCTAAAGGGGTACTCATCTGCCCGGGGTCATGTGGGGGGCTCTGATTATGGTCAGGAAGTGACCTGTCAATATTCGTTGAAGGGGAGGTCTGATTCAGGTCTACGGCAAGAGTTGTTTCATTGGGATTGTGGGGTAACAGTGAGTGATTAAGTCTCTGGTCTAAAAATGTGGGCTTGGCATCTCCTCTCAGGGGATGAAAGCCCCTTGGAGATAGAGGGCTACGGGATGCAACCTTCTTATCCTTCTTCTTCTTTCGTGTCCTGATGAACAACTGTCTTTTCTTTAAGTCACTGTTTCCTTCCTCCTGTCTGACTTGTGGAGATTTATGTCTAACTCCAGGAAACACTGGGAAGTCACCTGGCTTTCCTGTTGTTTTTGTAGGGGAAGTGCTATTGCCCAAAGTCATTGAGATGTTCTGATTTTGAGCGCTGTCCAGTGACTTATCCACAGTTGTATCTTCACCATTTGCTGGTATTATTTCATAACTACCCTTTTCAGAAGCCAAATACCATTCTCTATCCAAGAAATTGGATGTGTTCTTTTGTTTTAAGAGGAACAAATCACTAGGAATGTCCTCCCTGGACCTGGTTCTGGGGTAAGTATTCTTTGGGTTTGCATGCCTCACAGTTTTACGGGCTGGTGATTTTATCTGGGGGAACCTATGCTTCATCAGATGGAGTCTTTCCCTTTTGGCTGTTTTATACTTAGCCTGTTCTTGGCTCATCAATCCTTTTGCACCAAGAGGAAGTAGGTGAACCACCGTGATGTCTGATTGTGAATCATTCATATCATTTTCATAATATGAGCTGGAATGATGTTCTGTAGAAGGGTTGAGAACTGAGTTCTCATCTAAGCTGGTGAGGTCCTTCAGGAGGGTACCAGTCCCGGTGGCTCCTGAGCCAGGAAGGGTTCTTTGAGATTCTTCGAGGTCATCAGCAGGGATCCCACTAAAGTTTCTTGGGGAAGATTTTGAGTCATTAACTCTGTCTGTTCTTGGAGAGATGAACTCAGAGCTGTTCTCTAGAGCAAGAGCAGTAAGATTGAACTCATCTTCCTCCTGAGTCAATGATGAGTTTCTGAATGACCTAATTCCTAGTGATGAAGCCAGCATATACTGGTAATCATAATCTTCACTGTCTATGCCAACCTCATTTTCTGAAGATTCATGAATTTTTCGGGTTGTCATGGAGGTAGGTGCCAAAGGTTCATAAATCTCATATGACTCTTCATCGTCATCATTCCGGATACATTTAACATCCCTGAATCTCAGCCTTAGGTTTTTGTGTCTTGGATTGGAATTCACGGTAGTTAACATCCACGTTCCTTCAAAGGAGAGACAGAAGAGAAGGTTGAAAGCTCAGGACAAGTTACAAAAACACCAGGATCTGTTGAAGAAACAATTTCCAGTGATTTTTTTTAAAAAAAATAACATTTATTTTTATGTTATGTGCATTGGTGCTTTGCCTACATGTATGCCTGTGTGAAGGTGTCAGATGTTGGAGTTACAGACAGTTGTTAGCTGGCATGTGGGTGCTAGGAATTGAACCTGGGTCCTCTGGAAGAGCAGTCAGTGCTCTTAACCTCTGAGCCATCTCTCCTAATTTCTAGTGAATTTTAACCAGAGGTAGCCATGTGTGAGTTATGGACCAGGCTAGTCTATGAATGGTGAGTTACTGAGCCACAGTGACATAGGGAGAAAAACCCAAACTAGGGTGTTTAGGAATTTTTTAAAATGTAACTTGACATTGTTTTAGTATCGAAACACAGGATCATTGTCCTTATCGCCCAGGTATTTAACAGAGCTTGGCATTAAAGTATTGGTCTGTGGAGATTAAGGAGAAACAAAGAGACCTTCAGTTTGGATTGTTCAAGAATTGCCATTTTAGAATCTATCAAGAAAAGAGGGGAAATTGGTAACAAAATGGACCTTGAAAGTCATCACCATCTGCTTAGTTGTACATTTTGTCTGAGACTTGGAGTTTGGGAGATGATGGTGAGGTCATCTTCCCACAAAGAAGGGATATTTAGGTGTTTCTAAGAAATAATGTATGTGGGGACAGGGTAAGTTCAAGTCATTTTGAAAGTGAATCATGGACACACTAAGGATGACCTGGGATGTCTCCAATGGCAACCACTTGTTGAGGGCTAGGCACTAGGCACAACCTACAACCAGGAGCTGAAGCAATTGTAAAGGGCTGTCATGCTTTTCGGATGGGTGACTTCAGGCTTAGTCAGGACAAGGAACCTGTCTAAAGTTGCAAAACATTGAGTGGCAGAACAGGGTTTGAACTTAAGTCTTATATGCTAATGCTGTCTCTGAGACAGCCTCCAGAACTTATATAATGATTGGTCACCTGAAGGTGGGATGGTCTCTAAACAGAAGTTGAAGAGTGGGGCTGGGGAGATAGCTCAGCTAGCACAAGGACCTGAGTTTGATCCTCAGAATCCATGTAAAAAAATCAGGCATGGTAGCCCATGTTTTTAATACCAACTCTGGGGAGGTGGATAGAGGTGGGACCTTGGTGGCCCCCTGGACAGTAACTATAGCTTATTTGGCAAATTCCATGCTCGTGTTTCATAAAAAGGTCAACAGCACTTGGGGAATGACACCAAAGGTTGTTTTCATGGCCAATATCTTTATGCTGCTTCTTCATTTGGCTGTATTTGTCTTTCTGCCATTGTGTGTCTTTACTGCCCAGTTGTTCCAGAGACGTGCAAACAGATTGGCATGAAACTGGCTCTATGTAAGCCATTAATTTCCCAACTATAAACCATGAGAAGCAGGGTAAGACAAGCTTTCAGGGATCCTGGAGACACTCTAGGCGTGGTGGTAATCTGGATAGCTCCACAGACCTGTTCCACCTGAGAGCCCATGAGTTTTCTCTCCAAATATCTACGCTCTTACTCACCAACATTATCCATTGTGACAGTCACGGATTCGCCATGCATGGGGAACAGGGTCAGTGTGTCCTCATGCCTCTTTCCATAGATGAACGAGTGTCCAGTGAAGTGGATGGTCAAAATATCGTCAGATGTTCCCACACTGCAGAAGTGCCACTGGACAGTGTCATCAAAACAGAATCCCAGAGTGGATATGCTCTCAGGCACGTAGCCATTGATAGCTGAAAGAGCAAAATCTGTCAGATGCCAGCCCTGAACAACAAGAGGACTCGTGTCTAGTTATACCCAAGACAAATGCCCCTGTATTCATCTGGCTGCATCAAAGCAATAATTATTAAAGATAAGCTTTCTGAGGTCTAATGTGTGAGTAGGGCACATTCAGCTTCTCAAGTGATGGCCGATGCTCCTGAGTTAGCTGAGGGAGGAAAATCAGGACAAAGGCAAAGCTTTTCACTCACACTGATTTAGTCATTCATCCACTAAGTGAATAGAAAATGTTACCTTATGCTCTGCTGTAAATATATTCTCATAATTGATTTAGATTGTCCAAAATGAGCCTACCAGGAAGACATGTGTACATAAGAGAACTTTATTTTCTTGACATAGTAGTTTGAGTAAGAATGAAAGTCACAAAAAACAAAAAAGGAGCTTACTAGGCACATTTGTCATCGAGTCCTATTATCTGTAACCCACAGTTAACCTAGTAGTTTCCATTCAAGTATTGAGCTCATATATTTTAATAACCTTTAAAGGAACACCACTTTGGGTAATATCTTTATTTACATATGTACTGAGCATGGTAATCCAATTAAGATATGATTGATTTGAGGGCACAACCTGTACGCCCAGTTCACAGTCCTAGTATGGTGTTTGATACAAAAAAAACAAATTTAAGTGATTATGTATCAAATACAGGTTGAGTTGCTGAAAGTGTGTGTGTTATTAGTTTCTACTTCATTCCAGATACTTTTCTAAATGGTCTAATATTATGGACACTGGCTACAGTGGCTACTGAGTGTTTGTAATGTAGGTGAATTCCATTGACACATGCTTTAAGGATCAAATACACCCTATACTGCAAAGACAGTAATAAAGCAAATCCCATATTTTTCTATTACACTTAAAATTGTAATATCTTTACATAATGAGACCCTATCTCAAAACAAGAACAAAAGAGATGGTATCTGGAATATATCGAACTGGGTATTTATTATTCTAATTAATTTCACTTATTTCTCTTCACTTTTCAATTTACCAGAAAATCGAATGTAAGTGACTCATATACTTTTGTTGGGCAGCACTGGTCTAGAGCTGTCACAGACCCATTGCTGAAAGGAAATTATGTGAAGAAGTCTGAATGTGGCACCCATCGGTCCTGAAGCTACATGAACAGACCATGGGAAGCCACCTGCATGGACGTGATTATTCGTCAGGAAAGGTGTCGGGAGGAGGCTTTCTATTTTGAGGAAGTGTGTGTTGGGGGGAACACTGGTTGTTGGGGGAGGAATTGCTTGCAGATGCCACAGTGAAATTCATCTCAGACTTCTCATGACAATGAACTTTGGAATTGTAGCAAGTGTCAGAAGTACAGCTCTGCACTTTCTCTTCAGACCTCTGCAAGCATGACCTCTGCATGCACTGCCTTTTCATGACACGACACTCGGTTCCCAAACTCACTTTGCTTGGCTCTGATTTGAGAATGAAGCTTTCTTAAAAACAAACAAGCAAGCAAGCAAGCAAACAAACAAACAAACAAACACAACAAAAAAAACCCCATCTTATTTCTGTCCTGGTCAGCTAGAGGGTATTCGCCATGTACATTTCTAAAACCCTCAGGTACCACGGATCAAGGTCCTCGGTGCCTTTCCTCCCAGCCTTCATGAACACTGAAACACACACACACACACACACACACACACACACACACTCAAACACACATACACACACATACCACACCATACACACACATACACATACCATACCATACACACATACACAACCACACATACACACATACACAACCACATACACACACACACACACACCATACACACATCACACTGCATACATATCACACACACTAACCACACATCTCATAACATAACACACACACACACACACACACAC
>CABHPH010115539.1:13360-59460 GCA_902168325.1 Peromyscus nudipes
GAGAGAGAGAGAGAGAGAGAGAGAGAGAGAGAGAGATTTAATACAGAAAAGAATAAAACAGAGAAGTAGATATGGTAATGTCAAGCAAAAGAAAGAGATATGGCAAAACCTGAAGCTGAAGAGACTCCAAAACCATGAAGAAGCAAGGAATAGTGTTACCTTAATTGCTGGGAGGAAGACCACTTCTTCTAGATGATTTTGGACCTCTGGCATCCAAGATATGAGAAAGTAATTTTCTGTATTTCAAGCCACTTGATTTGGCATTTTGTTGAGGTAGACTTAGAAATTACTAAGACTTAGCCACTGAAATATGGCATGGTGCCATAACAAATACTTAGATCCATGGAAATAATTAGAGGTTAATTGTAAGAGGTACAGTAGGAAAGTTCTAGATTGATTTAAAAGGAATGTTGGTGAAAATGTGGGCACTTAATTTTCTGGTGAGGGCTCAGAAGGAAGTGAGGAGAATGTCACAGAAGCACCTGCCATTCTAAGGAATGATATTATCATTAATAATATAGTGATGGGAAAATGAATGTAAAAGAGACTTTTGTTAAGGCACAGGAGACAGTGAGGAGCATGTGATTAGAAGTTGGCAAAAGAATCTTTTTATGCAGTGGTAGAAAACTTGGCTAAATTAATTAACATTTGTGCAGGAAAAGACATGCTTGTAAAGATGAATTGTAGCCCGTGTGATTTGAAGGGGAAGTCTGGTCTCTCCTTGTTGCTTAGAGAAAATGTGTTAGGGAAGAAATTAAATAGGAACCAGTAGGAGACTTTTGACCTGTCCATGCAGATTACAAAGGATGCCACAGTTAGGAAATTCCTCTTGGGAAAGGGACTATGCAAAGAAAGCCAAGTGTGTGGATGGAGGAATTTTTGTTGCGAGTTGGGCATGTGATACATGGGTCCTCTCAGTACTTCTGCACAAGACAGAAGTGAAGGTGGGATGGATATTCATGAAGAATCAGTAGTGCACCATTTTCTGTTATCGTACAGAACCCTAGTGTGTACATAGAAGACTCATGGGAGCTCTCAAAATATTGAATCAACAGCACTCTAGATGATGGTTTAGATAGATTTATATTTAAAATTTGTACGTTCATGTTTATGTTTAGAAATGGAGCTAATGCCGCATTAGTTATGGACTTTCACAGAAGTTAGAATGCAATGGATACACTTTGCATTTGAGGCAAATGTGAATCTCACAGGTCCAGAAGGCATTCTACAGAAATTCTGCTACTTCAATTCAGCAAGTCTAAAACAAGGTCATAGAATTACCCATTCCAACACAGGCTACTCCTCAAGAAAGAAAAGAATGATTACCTTTCAGTCTTTCAAATATGTGTTCATGTCCTAGCCACCAGAACCAGGTTCCCCTGAATGTCACCTTCTGATTTGTTTTTTAAGATGGCATAATTAAGTCATAGGTCTTAAAATGAGACCATGTTGGTTTTCTTGCTGGTGGGCACCTTGTCTAATTGACTGATAATATACATTAAAGAGAGAGGCAGAAGGTAGTATGAAAAAGACAAAAGTCAAAGGAAGAGAATATGAAATATCAATGCAATGACAAATGTCATAAGAAGCTGAGTCGGCTGGCACTCAGAGACAAGTGTTCACCCCCGAAATCTCCATAGAGCACAAAGTCCTGCCCACTTACCAAACATTCAGGTGTTTGACCCAAGTATGAGACAAGAAAATACTGTCATGGTTTTAATGTGCAGTTTGTGCCATTATGATTCGATAGAGGCCCAGGAAACTAGTCCAGCTTCACAAGCAGTAAGCTCTGATGACCATGCCTTGAATAAACCATTTGAAATGCCTTCAGGATGCAGTATTGTACTGACAGCCTTTTTGGTTTGACAGGTTTCCGTGGCATCAGAAACGATGAAGGCCCCCATGTGTCTGGTGGAAAATAAGAACAAGCAGCTGTCGGTGAATCCAGGTGCCATCCAGATTCTTAACAGTATTTCTCAGCCTGTGGTGGTGGTAGGCATCGTGGGAATGTACCGCACAGGAAAATCCTACCTGATGAACTGCCTGGCTGGACAGAACCATGGTGAGTGTTTTCATGGACAGAGGCCAATTGCTTGAACTCCTTATAGCTTAGGTTCTTATTTGTGATAGAGTTACATATGGGAAAGCCAGTCTACCCAAAGAAGAAAAGTAAATCTTGACCTTGAGTTAATTATAGGCATCTATTCCTTTTCTTGTTTAACTTCTGTTAATGAAATAACTCATGCTGCTCCTCAGGATCCAATTAATTTGTTTTAACCTTCACTTACTCTACAGTTGTAGTTATGTCTCCTCTTTTTAAAAAAATGCTTTGTTTTCTGTGTGGAATGTGTCCATCCCAGTAAGGTGACTTTGTTATTTAATGTGTAATAATCCTTCTGGGCTCCACATTCCACCATCAGTACCCCATACCTCATTTACCAATTTTTTAAAGTAACGTACAATCATCTCTGTATGTTTCAACTCGCCAGTCTTCTATTTTATTTAAAAATTTAATTTAAACATTTATTTACACGTACATTTCTTTTTTGAGTCTAGTTTCAGGTATCCCAGGCTAGCCTTGAACTCACTGTATAACTGGAGATGATGTTGAATTAATCTTCCTGTCTCCACTCAGGCTTTTAAAGCCTTTTTTTTTCCAGATTTATTCTTGTCATCAGCAGCCTTCACTTCACTTATCTCAGAAGATGCTCTTTCATTTCCATCTTGGACCCTTACTTAGCATTGCCCACACAGCTAATTTCTTCTTGCTTCTTGAAATAGATGGTAAATGAAGTCAGATGCTTATGATGAAGTGGAGACATGGAGACACTACCATTTTATTTCCTGGGATGCTCTGCCATGCTGAAATGAAACAGTTCCTTAGCTGCCTGATCTATCTGCTGATATATATATATATATATATATATATATATATATATATATATATATATATATATCGATCAGGAAAATCTATTTATATTTTCCTCTTCCCTTCAGGCTTCCCTCTGGGCTCCACAGTACAGTCTCAAACCAAGGGCATCTGGATGTGGTGTGTGCCCCACCCCACCAAACCAAATCACACTCTCATCCTTCTAGACACTGAGGGTCTTGGGGATGTAGAAAAGGTGAGTCAGAAAGAGAGTGACAGATGAAGTTACTCTTGATTTCTCCTTGTGTTTTAATAATCTCCTGCAATTCAACATATAGAATGTAATCTGTCTAGACATAAAACTATAGAAGATGACTTGAACTTGATGCTTTTAACCACATTTCTCAGGAAAAACAAACACCAAATATTGCATACTGTTAGATAAAGCATTTATTTCTTTTCAAAGAAGTGAATAATTAGACTGCATTGAACCAATCGTCTTTTAGTGGCTCAGTCCTTTGGAATTAGCTCTGGAGACATTGGTGAGAAGCGGAAAGGTTCTGCCCTGATGGAGGTCTTCTAACCATGTGTATCCAATGACCTTAATCTGCTGCTATTGATGCATCAGTATTTAAACAAGGTAGGCTCAAATGAGAGCAGACATGGGGTGCTTTATTGGCATAAGCCCCTTGATGAAAACCTGTAGAATATAGAGAGGAAGGAGTAAGGTAGAGGGAAATGGGCACATTCCCCAAACTTACTCAATTCCATGGAAGCTGTGTTTCAAAAATGACTCCTCTGCCTTGAACTGGAACAACAATTCATAATTGGAAGTCTTCCATGGAGACATTTCTCATCACCAGGCTAACACCTCAAGGTGTTATTCATTACCACTCACCAGGACTTGCATGTTAGTTCTCCCTAGAACTTTGACACTCAGCACATTATGGGCTTCATCACAAGCTGGTAGGTGTAAAGCTGACATAAGAGGGAAGCAGAGAGGAAATGATCCATTTCACAAGTTAACGAAAGACTTGAGAGCTGCCTTCTGAGGTACCAGGTGAAGAGTGCATTTGGAAGTTAGCATTTGGTTTTGATGGCATTTACTATGGATATTTATCTTCCATACACAGAACATTCAGCAAGGCTGTGAAACCCCACTCCCAGGGTTTCTATAAAGCCAAACATTTTTAGATGAATTTTCAGATATTTTTATATTATAAAATAGATTAGGCAAATGATATTTCTTGTTTTTCTTTTTTTTTTACTTTGAAACTGACTTGTGAAAAAGACATTTTTCTGTAAGTCTTTATATCTTTCCAAAGTGGAGTTATAGAGTCTATTTTCCTTTAGAACCATACACCAAAGTTATATTCCCAGTATTTAAGGATTTTATTCTTTAGCACAGTTCATACTATTGATTTTCCTAACTAGTTACTTTTAAATTTTGTTATATGGGCTTTTTTAACCAAAAAGTCCATGGAGAATCTCCTACCAGTCAATTATAGTTCTGCATTTACTTAAGGACTCAGGACTAAACTTTATAAACCATTCAGAGAAAGTATAATTTCTGGATTATGCTATAATTTAGACAGTAGTATAATTTATATAAGAAAAATTGTCTGACTTTTAAGGTCCTTTGTCATCTTGTCTCAAAATTCAGTCCAACCTTTTACCCCCTCCAGTAGCAAACAAAGTAACTTTATGCTGATTGGAAGGATTTCTACAGTACTGTATCTTTGATGGTGCTTCTGCTGACTTCTACCTTCATGTTAGCATCAGTCCATCATGTCCTTATTCCACCAAGTCCTTAACACATAGCAGTAGGCTCCCAGAATATCTTAGCAAGTACTATTTTTCCAACTGTCTAAATTAATGTTTTTCCTTAAGACATAGTCAATTTTATCTATGAAGGTCTTGCAATCCTCTTATCTATAATTAATAGGAAAGCTCAAGTTTGTTGAATTCATCTTATAAATTGACCATTGCCATTACTTTCAATGATTTGTCCATGAAGTATACAGACAGTATGAAACATCTAGTTGTCATAGATAGCTGCATGTTGGTTTCAATTGGGTATATGTCAAGTCCTCAGTTGTGTCAAGGGTATGGTACAAGGCTCAAATGTATTCTGAAAAAATAAGTGCTAGTACCTACCACTGAACATCTAATTTTACTCCAGATACCATGTTGGGTTTTTCTATAGGCACTATGTTACTCCATCTCATTGTTTAAAAAAGAAGGAAAAAGAAAACACTGCAAAGAAAATATCACTCAAGTTCTATTATCAAGAAAATGTGATCACAAAAATTCCCAAAGCAATAGTTAAAGCTGAAATGTGTGCTCCTGTCCTTAGAGCTTGTTCCTCTGCAGAACTAATAGAGTAGTTGAAACAGTAGGTGAAAGCTCAAGAGAACAAAGATTGGATGAGCTTTAAATGAGAGTTAAGAAAAGAATTAGCTCCAAAGACCATTGCCGGTGTGCCTTCTAGGGTGACCCTAGGAATGATGCCTGGATCTTTGCACTGGCTGTTCTTCTGAGCAGCACTTTTGTCTACAACAGCATGAGCACCATCAACAACGATGCCCTGGAGAAATTGCAGTATCCTTCAAAGAGTCAAGGTTTTAGTTTCTATTGAGGAGCTTTTGGGAATGAGACTCAGGTATGGCTGAGTTGCTAGTGGTCGATCAGACGGGATAGAAAATAAAACAAAGTGTTTATACCTACTTTTTAAATGAAGGAATTGTGGGGATTGTGATTTTGAGTTCCTTTTCCTTAATTGAGTCCTGGTTATGTGACAAAACTCACAGAGCTCATTAGAGCAAAGTCCTCCCAAAGATCTGATGCAATAGAAGATGTCAGAGAGTTTGTGAGTTTCTTTCCAGACTTTATCTGGACTGTACGGGACTTCACCCTGGAGCTGAAGTTAGATGGTCACTGCATCACGGAAGATGAATACCTGGAGAATGCTTTGAAGCTGATTCCAGGTATCAGAACTTGAACTGGATACAGGGTATCTTAGTAAGGGGTGGGATCCACTGAGTACTGCCCATCATTTCTGGAGTAACATTGGCTTTTGAAGCTAGACCGAAGTCCATAGAAGTGGGACCTGGGAGTTGGGTGGAAAAGCTTAAGGTCAGGAATTCAAACTCACCCAAGAAGGGCAGAGCCCAATACCAAGCAAGGATACTTAAAGTCAAGTTGTACTTTACCCAAGATGTACCTTAGACTCAAATGAGAAAAAAAATGGGAAAGTTTTGAAGACTGAGCACTTCTATTTGCTACGTTGGCCTCTGCTCTTGTTTGCTGAAAGCAATTAAATGCTTATTTGTTAGACACAAAATCTCAGTAAAAAACTGCCTATTGGAACAGTCTATTTCACATATTAAGTCTAATTTTTTCAAAGTATAAATACAACTTTCTAAAACTGGTACTGGTATATTGTCCATAAAATTGTTAATTTTTTTTTTTAAAAAAACACGAAGGAAACTATCTCCTCAAACAATGGGGAGGAATGTATTGGGCTGCTGTTCCCTTGATTGTGGTATGGCCATTGAAATCATACACACAGTAGCATGTGTGACTGCATGCATGGGGCCTAGAGGAAAAAAGAAAGAAAGGAAAAATGTGACATGAGAGTAGGTAGGCGTTAATCTGGAAGGGGAAAGGAGTTGGTGGGAGGGGGTGAGAGGGAAGTAGTGTGTGAACATTATCTTATAGTCTTGTATATGATACCTTCAAAAATAAAATACTCATGTCCAGGAGTACACGGCCAACACAAAATGAATTCATTAGTATTTTTGAAGGGCTTTTTTTTTCCTTTGGTCTCACTATGCTTTGTCTGGGCACTTTTTTTAACCTTACAGATCATTTGCTTATATATTATAGTTCCCAGTTTTTTTGTGTGTGTGTTGGTTTTCTGTGTGCAAAAGTGTGTGTGTGTGTGTGTGTCTTGGTGTCTGTATGTGTTTCTTGTGCTTTTCCTCAGAATCCTTTTTTCCCCCCCTATTTGCTTGTTTAGCTTGTCCTATTCTAGGGTTTTTTTTTGGGGGGGGGGGGCTTGAGACAGAGTTTCTCTTTGTGTAGTCCTGGCTGTCCTAGAACTTATTCCATAGACCAGGCTGGCCTCAAGATCTGCCTGCCTCTTCCTTCTGAGTGCTGGGATTAAAGGTGTGTGCCACCACCACCCAGCTCTAGTTTATTTTTTGTTTTATCTTATTATTACTATTAATAAATGTCTGTTTCCTAATGAGGGATGAAAGGAAGGGTATGGATTTGTGTGGGTGGGGAAATGCAGAGTGTCTAGAAGCAGCTGGAGGAGGAGAAACTATAAGCAGAATGCACTGTATGAAAACAAATCTATTTCAATAAATTAATCAATAAAATAAAAATAATGTAAATCACTACCTCGGGGATGTAGCTCAGTTGATAAAGTGCTTGTCTAAGGTGTGGAGCCCTAGGTTTGATGTCTAGTACCTCCTAATCTAGGTGTGCTAGCATACTACTATGGTCTCACATTCACCAGGTGGAGGCAGAAAAAGCAAGGGTTCATGATCATCTTTGGTTATATAGCGAATCCTAGGCTAGCCTGGACTGGGATATTTAAATCCTTGTATAAAAAAACAAAACCAAACAAGCAAAAAACCTGGAAAGTAAAACTATGACTTTTTTTTTAACCTATCATGGAACTCTCCATGATATGTCCATGGAACTCTCTGTTTTTCCTCTTCCTCAGGGTATGATCCCCAAATCCAGACATCCAACTGGCCCAGGGAATGCATCAGACAATTCTTTCCCAGGAGGAAATGTTTTGTCTTTGACTGGCCAGTTAGTGACCCACAACTCTTAGCCAAGATTGAGAATATACCAGAAAGCCAACTGAATCCTGAATTCCAGAAGCAATCGAAGACTTTCTGTTCTCATATCTTCACCCATGCAAGTACCAAGAAACTCAAAGAGGGAATCCTGGTCACTGGGACTCGTGAGTCACTTTTGAAAGGTTTATGTTTTCTCTGGATCAGGACAGGGTGAAGTCTGGATTCTTTGGTAGGATTATCAGTACTTTTATTTGCTGTATTATAGAAATATGGGAATGGAGAAGTTTGTTTCATATATGGAAATCCACATTTCTTTATTAACATTTCTCTATTTAGGAAAGAGAGAAATCTGTGTGGTGATGTCATATAAGATGATAGTTTCTCACTAAAGATATAAAAAACAAGTTTTATGCTGGATGTTTTGGCACACAGCTGTAATCCCAGTTATATAGAATGCTGAGGAGGGGGATCCCTAACTTGATGTCAACCAAGGCAACTTAGCAAATTGTCTCCAGATAATAGACAAAAGAAGGTAGAGCTGAGCTCAGTAGTCCAGCAAGTGCTTACAATGGGCACCAGAACCAGAAAAAAATTAACTAGCAGGTCAATTATTTAATTTAAAAGTAGATATTAAACAGGGATATAGGCATAGTTCAATGGGAGGGCATTTGACCAGCATGCAAATAAGGCATAAAGCAAGCATGCCAATGGTTTAAGGTTCAGAATCACAAAACATATTAATTAAAAATAGATAAATTAATAAATATAAAGCTGAGCTGTGGATATAGCTCAGTAGAAGAATGCTCACCTAGCCTTCATATAGGATTGTAAGTTCAACCCCCAGCATCACAGTCTATCAGCCAACCAACAAAAGATTTTAGTTGACTAACATGAGTCATTTGGAAAGGGGCTCACAAATTAAAGATTTTTTTTCCTATATAACAGGCTACTTCATTTCTTTTGATGGGAAAGTGTTCTAGAAATCCTTTGAATATACTACTTTAATCATTAATTTAATTTTACAGTGTGGTGAAGAAAAATAAACCTAAATAAATAAGAAATACAGTTGAGATTTTTACATGAAAATGGATTCATAGAAGCAGGATGAAGATAGGGACAAGGAGTAAAATAAAGGAAGAAAAGAGAACTTTATATTCAGTATGATGGGGCTTTTGAAGATGTTGGCCATCACATCTTGTAAAATAGAGAGTGAAAAATTTCTAGCGTGACCTAAATATCATGTCTCTTTAGGATTAGGGACTCTCGTGGAGACCTATGTGGATGCCATCAACAGTGGGACAATTCCTTGCTTGGAGAATGCAGTAAAAACACTGGCGGAGCGTGAGAACTCCATAGCTGTGCAGAGGGCGGTTGACCACTACAGTGAGCAGATGGCCCAGCGAGTGAGGCTCCCCACAGACACGCTCCAGGAGCTGCTGGATGTGCACACAGCCTGTGAGAAGGAAGCCATTGCTGTCTTCATGGAGCACTCCTTCTCAGATGACCAGTGGGAGTTCCAGAAGAAGCTTGTGGTGATATGCCTTAGCATTTGTTTCTGATGCCTGCCCTTCTGTCATAAGCCTCTACATTTTGATTCCATGTTGCATCTTTCCTATCATGAAGGAGCCAAGGTTCTTCACCACAATTCTATCCTCTTCTCTATTAGGTGTTTTTAATTTTAATAGTTCTTTAGAAAAGTATGTGTACAGGTGTTTTGCCTATTGTACACCTGCATATTAATGGTATACAGTGCCCATGAAGGCTAAAATGGTACATTGGATCTCCTGTATCTGGAATTACAGATGGTTGTGAGCTCTCCTATGGATGCTAGGAATTGAAACTTCCTTCAGAAGAACAGTCATTGCTCTTGACTGCTGAGCCATTTCTCTAGCCCAACTTCATTTTTACTGCTATAGAATAGGTTGGTATGTGCTTAGTGTCTTTAAATATATATATAAGTCACAGTTCTTCAGGTCAGGTACAGCATTGGATATATGGGTCTCTGCTGAGCACATCCCAATTTTAAATCAAGGTGTCAAGGAGACTTGGCTCCTGTCTAGAGGCTCTGAGAATCCCTTCTGTCTTCAGTGTGTCAATGGGGCATTCTGTCGTTTCCTCATTTCTCATCTCTGGTTTTCCTTGTCTATAATCAACTGTAGAAAGTGATTTTGGCAGGTTCCTATGGTGAAGTAAGCATCATTTCTTTTTTTTTTCACCCTTGACAAAGTTTAAATATTAAAAACATGATAATGGTCGGGCGTCGGTGGCACACGCCTTTAATCCCAGCACTTGGGAGGCGGATCTCTGTGAGTTCGAGGTCAGCCTGGTCTTCAGAGTGAGATCCAGGACAGGCACCAAAACTACACAGAGAAAACCTGTCTTGAAAAACCAAAAACCAAAAACCAAAAACAAACAAACAAACAAACAAAACCATGTTAAATGTTTTCTTCCTTAGCAGTTTTCCAGACCATTTGTGATATCTGTTAATCAGAACTGACCAACTGTTAAAAAAGTGTCTCTATAAATTAATGAGTTCATGTATACTTCAGAGAGTTGACACACTGAAGCTCTTTTGGTTATGACTGCCCCTCTTGGCCAGTTAAACTCCAGTTCTTGAAGTTGTCCTGTGCTGTATAATGATGTGGTCACAGGATTAATGTCCATCTTATTCTGGGATGATGACGGATGTAGATGCCAAGTGTCCTTGTGGCAGCAACATCATTCTGATGACCAGAGACACTGTCATAATGTTTCTCTTTTACTTTGTCAATGACCATTTTAAAAGGGACAAACATCATCCATAGTGAGAAAAACAGCATGATAGTAACTTAAAAGTATAAATATTAAAACTTGAGTTCTTTTAACTTCATAGCCATCACTCTTGCTAAAGGAATTTTTGAAGCACTAAATTCTCTGTCCATCACAAACCTATTCAGAACTGACAGGTGAATTGCTGTGCAGAAATTTTCACCCACAACAAAGCACATTCTCCAAGGAAGCTGTGTCCCCTCCCAGTTAAACTTTACGTTCATTATTGATGCATGGATACTCTTCATCTCAGCCTACAAAGAAGAACAGAGATTCCATGCCCACTCACCTCACTTTCATAGCTTTTGAGCTTGAGGTCAAGGAAATTAGAAAGGTTTCTAGAAGTCACTCAGAGTTGACCAGACCAGGGCTAAAACAAGTCTCCCAATCCTCCTCCTGTCTCAGTCCACTGTGGGGCCATCACATTGCTTCATCCAGCAATATCACAGTGGCACCTTCCTTCTAACAGCTTCTTTGTTTTGTCTTCCTGATTCATCTGGCAGGCCGCCATAGAGGAAAGGAAGGAAGATTTCATGCAACAGAATGAAGCAGCATCTCTCAGTCACTGCCAGACTGAGCTGGAGAAGCTGGCAGAGCCCCTGAGGGAGAGCATCTCACGTGGAGCTTTCTCTGTTCCTGGTGGGCACAGCCTCTTCTTAGAAGCCAGGAAGAAGGTTAAACAGGGCTACAAGCAAGTGCCCAGGAAGGGAGTGAAGGTGAGGAATGAGGGCAGGTATGGTCAGACAACTAGAGCACAGCTACAGGGGTAAGTGCTACTCCTGGAATCAAAGAACTTTCTCTGGAGAAAAATCAGAGTATCTTGTATCTCGGCCGTTGTAGTCTTTATACCCACAAAATACTGTATGATACTAAATAACTAACAAATATTCATTTCCTCAGAATAGACTTATAACATAGATTCAAATGAAAGAGAACATTAGTTTATTGAATAATCTGTTACTTTTTGATCAGAGTATACATGTTATTAGAGAAAGAACTTTTATTCTCAGGAAGCCTATGATCTTAGCTGACATGGACAAATAGAGTTATGCTTGCTAAATAGGAACTAGTTATTCAACTTAGAGAGATGGAGGTAGCAGTGGAGATGATAGTGGGTGGTAGTGGTGATGTTGATACTACCATATTGAGGACTCATTTTCTAAATTAACTTGGAATTATTTTTCTCATGGGAATATCAGTTATTACAAATGACAGAATGAATTGGTTCGCAACAGTATCTCCATTGTACAGTTGAGGGGTATGCTGAACAGATAAACTCACACAGATTTGCCAAAGACGCAGGACTACTTCATTGAGAGTGAAGCAATCATTTAGATAAGGGAGGAGGACACTGTTCAGTTGACAGAGGCCATATAAGTAAGGATATTCAAATGACCCAAATTCCACCCCGGGCCACTTTGAATGGATCTAAAGAAGGCAGAGGCAGTTACTACAGTCATACTTTGAGTTGTTCTCTACTTTGAAGGACAGATTAAGTCATACATTCAATTCCCTAATACTCATGCCTTTTCTCACACATAATATATCTGATTTAGTCACATGAAGGCTCAGTTGTGCACAGGCATGAGATGATAAGTACAGGTATTCTTCATAAAATTTCACTTGAAGGACAAAGTTTGCCTGACAGAATTGTGCATGCACGGAAAACTGCTTGAGGCCAGATCTATTATATTGGATGCACTGGCAATATACTCGAATAGAACCTGTCATGGTTTGATTGACTTAGGGGTGGAGATCTTAGACTTGTTGTTCAGAGAGGAGTGTATATGTAGCCAGTGCAGGGATGCAATGGGAGGGTCTGAGGGTGTGTTGTTTTGTGAGGGATATGTGTGCACAGTACACCTGGGTAAAGAAATCTGGCTGGCAAGTGCATCATAACAAGAGAGGGAAGGATGTATACCCTAAACCAAATAAGATCCCAGACTACTAATCTATTCCCTAAGCCTGCTTGCCTCATATGTGTTTGTGGAACTGTGTAACTGGGTTTCTTTTAATACTCTTTACTCTTTTGGCTCTTTGCTCTTTGGGGGGCCTGACACCCAGCTCCCAAGTAAATACAGAGGCTTATTAATATTTATGAATGCCCGGCCTTAGCTTGGCTTGTTTCTAGCGAGCTTTTTAAAACTAAATTATCTTATCTACCTTTTGCCTCTGGGTTTTTTACTTTTCTTACTTCTTTATATCTTACTTTCACTCTTACTCCATGGCTGGCTGTATGGCTGGGTGACTGGCCTCTAGCATCCTCCTCTCCTTGTTCTCCTGTTCCTTGATCCTCTTCTCTCTCCTGTTTTCCTTCTGTTTATTCTCTCTGATTGCCAGCCCTGCCTATCCTTTCTCCTGTCTTGCTATTGGTCATTCAGCTCTTTATTAGACCAATCAGATGTTAGACAGGCAAAGCAACACAGCTTCACAGAGTTAAACAAATGCAATATAAAAGAATGCAACACATCTTTGCATCATTAAAACAAATGTTCCACAGCATAAACAAATGTAATAAAGCTTAAAATAATATTGTACAAGAGAACTACACACAGTTCAGTTCTGGCTGGGGCTGCTACCCAGAGTGGGTAGTAGGTGACATTCCTGGGAAATGAGGCTGGAGAGATAGCAGAAGGCTGTTACAGAGGACTTTTTAATCTCAGGAAAGAAATCATAGACTTTGATACAACCACACAATTAAAGGACTCACGTGGAAGCTAAAGCAAGATTCAAATATTGCAGTCAGGTTAGTAATTTCATTGAATGATAACTCTTTCATCAGAAGAATACATCTTGCTGCTTAAGGTCTTCTCTCTTTTGGTACCCAGGCAAATGAGGTGTTCCAGAACTTCCTAAAGTCGCTGATCACTACGGAAGACTCCATCTTGCAGTCAGATAAAGCCCTCACTGATGGACAGAAAGCCATGGCAGGTACAGAGGAGGGCTCAGCTCTCAGAGAATTCCTATACATCCCCCAAACAAGGAGATCTCTCCTGTATCCTTTTCCCAATCTCAAAACTACAATTGGTACTGGTGTCGTCTGGCTAGCCTGCCAGGACATTTCCATCACATATGGAATCAGTGACTACTGACTGGAAGACACAGAGAGTTTCTGTAGGGAAATCAGCTTGGCCTCTGAGATCAGGAGGGTAGCTCTCACTTCTGAATGTCCTTCCTTCCCTCTCTAAAACCCTTGTGGACAGCTGAGAAGGCCAAGAAGGAGGCGGCTGAGAAGGAACTGGAGCTAAAAAGTCAGCAGCAGAAGGAACAAGAGCAAATGATGGAGGCTCAAAAGAGAACCTTTTCAGAAAACATGGCCCAGCTGCAGAAGAAGATGGAGAGGGAAAGGGAGACCCTTCTGAGAGAACAGGAGAGGGTACTGGATCACAAGCTGAAGGTGAGGACACATGGGATGGAAGTACCTGCTAGACCCTGGCTCCCCAGGAAGAAAAAATGTGACATTGTCAAGGAGATCATGATCCCATAGAGAACCCCCAAAGACATGTATGTGATCATGAAAACCTCAGATCTGCCTAGATCCTGGTCAAGCCCTTAATTCTAGAAACACATCACTTTCCGTAGCATTAGCAACCTAAAGAGTGTTGGAGTGAAGAAAAAAATATCCACAGGGGCTGCTCTTGTGTATTTTAGGATGGTTTCATTCAAAATGAAAATACCTCAGCCTACCATTCCGAAGAATTTTTAGTACAATTATCCAAGAGATCAGTTTGAAATGATCAGATTAGTCAGGATATGAACCTGAAGATCTGAATCCTGCAGTGTCTGTTTCTAGATCTGGCTGGTGCATTCTACACAATTAGAGTAAAGTGCAGTCTTTCTCAACCTAGAGCGTGACAGCTCTGCTCTCAGGACAGCAGGTAGTTCCCATCATTTGTTACACAGATGTAGTCGGCTTAACTCACTGAAACAAACTGAATGAGAGTCAAAGCTGCAGCCCTGCCAAGTGGCATTGTGCTTTACTCCATAGTTCTCAGGGCTGTCCTAGCCCCAAGTCCGCTTCATACCAGGGAGAGAAATGCAAACCAATATCTGCCATAGCTACTCTCACTCTTTAGGTCAAAAGTGTGAGCTATTGGACAAACTTGTCAGATACTGTTTTTTATAGTTGGAGGAATCGTGTACACATATGCTCAGCTGCTGACATTGTTAATTATGAAATATTAGTAATGAATATTTTTAAAAGTGGGCTCTCTCTTTTCATAGGCACTAAAAGAACTAATTCTTGATGGAATTGAGGAGAGATGTGATGATTTAAGAAGAGAAATAAAGCTAAGAGAAGAAGAGATTGAAGACATTAAAAATAGCTCCATTCAGAAAATTCTTGATATTGCTGGCAATATATTAACTGAAGCACTTCCTGTAATGTGTAATATAGGGATGCAGCTTCTCAACTCCTATATGATAGGCTGAGGATTCCTGTGAAGTATAGTATGAAGGCCTCTTATGTGTTAGCAATACTGTTAAACACACTTTTTTCATGTGTGTGTCATCATGGATTCATTCAACAGCCATTTCAAATTAAAGACTTTTCAAAGAATGTCAGAGGCCGACAACTTCCCCACCAAAAAATCAACTAAAATTTCATTTGATAAATATAAATCATTCATGAAAAAGATGTAGTCAAGGCACAAAGTCAAATGGTCCACCCATAAATTCTCACCAACATAACTGCCCAACGAGGAGCTGAACAAATACAATAAACTTGTCAAAGTATACAAGAAAAAGCCCTCTACCTTATGCAAAGAACTACAGATAACTACAGAAGTCTGAGAGCAAGAGAAATAGTCTTCTCCAGAGAAGAGCACACCAACTGGTTATCCAATATCAAATGGTCAACACTGAAAATATACATACAAATAACATACAGACTGAACAGCTTACATTTAGGAACACATATATGTATACAAGAACAATTAATGAAAAAAGAGGCCATGAATTTGAAAGAGAGCAAGGAAGGGTGTATTGGGAGGGATGGGAGGGAAGAAAGTAAAGGAAGAAATGTAATTTCTAATGAATAAATGAATTAATTTCTAATGTAATTTATATAATTAATATTATAATATCAAAAGTTAAAAAGGAAAAAAAGTAAATGTTTGCAATGCCTATTTCAATCCTGTGCATTATTTACCATAAACTTTTTGTGAGACTGCCAACCACATTTTAATAGGCATAAATATGAGGAAAAAGTATGTTTTGATGAAATAAAATCCTACAAAATGAAATTAAGAGGTTTATGTTTTACTTGTATTATGAACAAGAAAAGCATGTTGGCACAACATTGTTGAGTTTTATGGAGTTGACAGTCTCTCATGTTTGGTGCTAAGAAGGGACATGTTGGAATTGTACATCAAAATCTAATATGCATATACTTCTGACCTGTAAAATCCATATTCAGGAATTTCTCTCATGGGTCATTTCTCCAAGTGAAAATGACTTTGCAGTGAAAGATGTGTTCTTAGTTAGGACTTCTATTGCTGCAAAGAAACACCTTGGCCAAAAAGCAAGTTGGGAAGAAAGGGGTTAATTGGCTTACACTTCTATATTACTGTTCATCATTGAAGGAAGTTAGGACACCAACTCAAACAGGGCAGGGACCTGGAGGCAGGGCTGATGCAGAAACCACGAAGAGATGCTGCTTATTGGCTTGCTTCTCATGGCTTGCTCAGCTTGCTTTCTTATAGAACCCAGGCCCACCAGCCACAGGATGGCACCACCCACCATGCCTGGGCCCTCACCCATTGATCACTAATTGAGAAAGTGCCTTACAGCTGGATCTTATGGAGCCATTTCCTCAATTGAGGCTCTTTCCTCTGATGACTGTAACTTGCATCAAATTGACACAAAATTAGCCAGTACAGATGTGTCACAGGATGATTGTCTTTCAAAATTCTGGAACAACTGTAATGCTCTTTTGTTGGCTCTTGGTGATGAACATAAATGGAAAGGGATATTCTTTATCTACCCAAGTTAAAGGAAACCACTGTTTGTACTGATATAAGAAAGTCTTCAGGATTTACTGTGGTGGTATTGTGTTCCCCAAAATATTGTGTATGCTAATAAACTTATCTGGGGTCAGAGAACAGGACAGCCACAATATTAAACATGAGGATAGGCAGTGGTAGCATACGCCTTTAATCCTAGCATTCCAGAGACAGAAATCCCTCTGGATCTTTGTGAGTTCAAGGCCACATTGGAAATGGCCAGGCGTGGTGACACACGCCTTTAATCCCAGAAAGCAAGCCTTTAATCCCAGAAAGCAAGCCTTTAATCCCAGGGAGTGGTGGTAGAAAGCAGGAAGGTATATAAGGCGTGAGGACCAGAAACTAGAGGCATTTGGCTGGTTAAGCATTTGGCTGGTTAAGCTTTCAGGCTTTGGAGCACAGTTCAGCTGAGAGCCATTCAGATATGAGGACACAGAGGCTTCCAGTCTGAGGAAACAAGACCAGCTGAGAAGTTGGCCAGGTGAGGTTAGCTGTGGTTTGTTCTGTCTCTCTGATCTACCAGCATTGACCCCAATAACTGGCCCTGGGTTTGTTTTTGTTAATAAGACTCTTTAAGATTCATGCTACAATTTACTATAACTGAAAGTGATACACACAGTTTGTGAGTGCTGCACTAAGTTAAGAAAATAATGAGGATTTTAATATCTCATTATCAACGTATAGTAAAATACAAAATAAGTTAGTATTCATGACTACCACAGGAGTGAAGATAACTGAGGTAGGATAGAGGAGGACCACTAACATTAAATTAGCTTTTGTTTGAATTTTACATTTCTCATGAATTTATTATTCATATTCATTTAAATATTTAAAAATGACAAACATTAAAAATGCAAACAGTCACATGGAATGAGAGCATTCATGGCAGGATGGAAGTCTTTAACGTGACTAGAAACAGCTTGAGTCAGCCTATAGGAGACAGAAGGTATGTGCCACGCCTCTCATTTTATTCTCTTTCAGGCCTCTCAATGAGGAATTGAAATTCTAATTCCTACATTACTTCACAATAGATGGCACCCTGTGATATTGCTGTAATGATCTTTAAATCCACCCACCACACAATTTATAAAGATGATGAATCACAAAAGACATTATTTTCTTTTGTGTCAACTCAACATGTTAAGAATCTTTTCAGTGACATAGTGGTCAAGACTGTTACAGAAGAATGAAAGTCAAGTAATTTCCACCCTTGGAAGCTTTCTCTTGACTGTGAGCTTCTGCATGCTGCTGCACACAGACACACAACTTTGAACAGTTCAGCTTCTCCATCCCATGCCCTTTATTTATGAGTTTGCTTTGCCTTAAAGCCTTGCATTTGCTGATTGCTAGAGACAAAATGAGGTGGCCTGCCTCTGTATTGCCGTTGGACCAGCTTGTCACAATTATAATTATCCAGTTCTATGGCATCGAAAAGCAAAGCAATCTGTGTTCAGTTCTTTTTCTGCTGTTTCTTGGTTTCAAGAGTTAGTCATACTCATCATCATATCTGTGCATGTGAGTGTGGGTGTGGATGCATGTGTGCATGTGGGGTAAGTGTGGGGGGGGAGAGGGTAGTGGTGTGTGTGTTCTTATGACGGGGGTGCTGGTGTGCTATGGTGAACTTTTGGAAGTTAGAGGAAAACCATGAGTTCCAGTCTCTTTCACCTTGATTAAACAGGTGGTTGTTTTGCTGTTGCATGTACCAGGTAGCTGATCTTTGAACTTCCAGGGATTTTTGTCTCTGCTTACCATCTCTCTGCTTTACGTGGGTTCTGGGAATCCAAACTCAAGTTTGCAAATGTAAGCAAGGTATAGTGAAACCACCAAACTAGACCACTCCATGGTAGAAAGAAGAGGTTTGAGGGCAAACTGCCAAGCTTCCTCAGAGATTAGAGAACAGCAGCTTGGGGAGGAATGTCTTGTTAGTTTTATCTGGACAGGTAGCCATGGGAGGTGGGTGGAGGTCAGAAGAGCTGGGGAGTCAGCATGGGGATTTTGAACTCATACCTGCTTACCGGGTTAATCAGGAACCAGATACACGTTGCTGTTGGGGATGGAGAAGGGAAGTAGTTGCTTTCCTCACAAACAGAAACTTGCCTTATAGCCATGGTTCTCAACCTGTGGGTCGCAACCCTTTTGGGGGTCAAATCACCCTTCACAGGAGTAACCTAAGACAATCTGCATATCAGATACTTACATTAAGATTCATAACAGTAGCAAAATTCCAGTTATGAAGTAGCAACAAAACTAATTTTATGTTTGGGGGTCACCACAACATCAGGAACTGTATTAAAGGGTTGCAGCATAAGGAAGATTGAGCACCACTGCCTTAGAGAATTCTGAGGAATACCTAGTTTAGGTTTCTCTTTACCCAGTTACAACCTTTCTCTTTGCCTGTAAGAATCTGGCCTGGTTTGGACCAGACATCCTCTTAGAACATGGGAAGCAGCACTGCCAGTTTTGGAGTCTACTTTGTGACCTACCATCTCAGCCGTTTGTTGATTAGGGTGACAATAGACCTCTGGCTACTTCCACCTCTGAAGGGCATCAGAATAGGGGGAAGAGGAGTCTTTAATACTTGTCCAAAGCAGGAGTTAAAGCCTGCAGGAGACCTGAGGAAATTCCACCAGAAGCATCTGTTGTACTGACTGTCCCTTGGAAGAACCCGAAGAGACAGGAGAAGTCATGATTTTCAAAAGTATGGGTAAGGGTGGGAGGAAAGAGCTCATCCTCAGAGATGGGCACTAGGCAAGAGAGCTTAAGCATTAAGTGGTCACATCAATCCACAGGATTTCTTATCAGGCCAGGAGTCCAGAGCTCATTTGAGTTGTGACGGATGGTCAACTCACAGAATCTCAGCTGCTTTTGGTACAGTAAGGATGACTAAACATGGACCTATCCCGTGTGGGCCAAGGGCCTATGACTGAGAGCCTTTTGAATACTTCATCTCTTGGGAAAAGGGTTTGGGTAACAGGATCTATAGAGTATTGAGGGAGGGCATGATTTGCATGTTGCCAAAGAAGTTGCCTTAAGAGAATGCAGAAAGGTACATGTTCACGGAATGGGACTTGTTCCAGAAGAGGTAAGTTTCCCAAAAGAAAAGAACCATACATTATCTGAAATGGACTGAGGAAGGATGGGGCTCAAAGCATGGCCTGAATGTAATAAGTTATGGTGAGAGGTAGGAGTTGAGTGATGATCAGTTGACTGTTGCTGGAGAGCTTCTCTCCTGCTCCCAAGTCCCGCCAGTCCCTGGTTCCTTGACCGAACCCATTCATAAAATGAACACACAGACGCTTACATTATTTAAACTGCTTGGCCATTAGCTCAGGCCTATCATTGTCTAGCTCTTACTCTTATATTTAGCCCATTTCTATTAATCTCTACTTTGCCATGTGGCTCGTGGCTTACCGGTACTTTACATCTTCCTTCTCCTCGCTGCGGCTCCAGCCAGTCTCTCCCCTTTCACCTTCCTGTTTCCTCTCTTCTCTTCTCTGTTAGTCCCGCCTATACTTCCTGTCTGGCTACTGGCCAATCAGTGCTTTATTGATACAGAGTGATATCCACAGCAGTTGACAGTTTTGACAAGTGAGTTTTCCTAAGTGCATTAGTCCTTCCTACATTTCCTGGAGACCAGGCACAGTAGGGAATGTGCCACTGTATCCTTAAACTAACTAAATATCTTTAGATCTAGGAAGTCCAAATATGGGCAAAATGTCATTTATGGGGTGAGAGCAAATCACTTCTGAAGTCCTGGACACAGGACAGTGTCTACCCATCCTGTGAAAGCGTCTATCATAGGAAGAAAATATTTGTGCTTTTTTTGGTGTTAGGGTGCATATGTGTGAAATACATCTGCCTACCCCCACAAGATTCCCATCAAAATTGGTATGGACTGAAGTTAGGTGGGGGTCACAAGACCCTCTGTGGAGAGGGTTTGAGTGCAGGTGGAGCATCCTTGGGTAACAGCCCTCAGTGGGGCAGAAAGGCTGGGTTGGAAAAGAGAAGTTGGAGGAAGTGGTACAGAGGTCATGACCCAGTGTGAAAGGACTTGTGAATAGCTGTTGAGAAGGGTTTTGCCTGGGTGTCAGGGAGATAGTGCCTGTCCTGTAGAATGAGCTATCCCTGGGAGGCCCACACCTGCTTCCATAGTCTGGAGGGCTTGCCTTTGGGATGTAGGGAAGATTTAGGCTTAGAGCAGCCAAGAAGAGGATAGAGAGGAGGATGAGGTTCTGGCCGGCCTCTCCAGCAGTGTTGTCAGCAAAAGCATTTCCCAGAGTCATATTATTAGTAGAGGCCTGGGACCGGGCAGAGAATAACTACTACTTGCTTGGGAAGATATGATTTTTCCTGCAGCTTTAGGATTAGAGGCCTGCTGGTAATAGGTGTGCCTTGGGTGGTGAGAAAGCCCCTCTCTTACCGAATGGAAGCATGGTGGTGGTGGATATGGGATGCATATTTAGAAACTGTGTAGACATTAAGGGTTTTGACCTGTGCTAGGGTGACATCTCCAGTGAGGGCTCTGTCTTCTTCTGCAAAGAGGTGCCTGGTGGTAAAGGGACAGATTTTATAACTTAGTCAGAGGAGACTCAGGCACAGTCTCCACTCGGCAGGAGCCAGTGGAGCTGAGAGATGAGCTTCCATCCATGAACCAAGTGTCACCAGGTTGTGACAGAGGGGCAATAGTAGATTTTGGAGTTTTGTGGGTAAGGGGTTTGAGCGATTCTAGGCAGGAATGGGTAAGGGTAGTAGCCTTGGGTAGGAGTGTGGCAGGGTTGAGAGGAGGGCAAGAATCAAGTGAGATATCAGGATTTCCTAGGAAGGTGATGTGAAAAAGTTGAAGCTTAGAAGGGGAAAAAGTAGACAGGCTTTTGTGTGAAAAGAGACCCTTGAGCCCGAGTGGTGTGAGGACACACACAGAGATCAAAAGTGAGTTTAGAGGCCTCCTGGACCAGTGAGGAGGCTGTTGCTAGTCCATGTATGCAAGGTACTATCACCTAAATGTTGCGTGAAGCTGTTTGTAAAGATAAGCAACAGAACCTTTCATTTGTTCTTAAACTATAGGTTCATTCACCATTTTTTCAATAGTATAAAAAATAAAGGGTTGGTCACAATCTAGGAGAGCCAGAGCAAGGGCCAATGCAAGTTGATCTCACAAACAAATGAAGGCAGGTATGACAGGCTTAGTCGGTCAAGGGGCTCAGTTGGAGGGCCCTTGGCTGCTTAAAAGAAAGGGCAAGCAAGAAGACTGAAACTGAGAATCCAGGTTTCAAGATAAGCCACCAGTTCCAGGAAGGAAAGAATCTCTTCCTTGATGGTAGTGGTGGTGTGAGGGACTGCAGAAACTGTCTGTGATTGAGGGTGAGTTTTCAGGAGTTAACTGATAACAGAAAGCCTAGATACATGATCTGAAGGCCAGATCCAAGTGAGCTGAGACTCTGTTCCAGTGTCAGGATCTTTCCAGGTGAAAACAAAGATGTCCAGTCAATCTGAGTATAAAAGAATGGTAAAGAAATCATCCTTAAGGTCTAAGACAGTAAAGCAAGAAGTAGAGGAGTGAATCTGAGAAAGCATAAAGGTTGGGCGCCTACGTGTGGGTAGGAAGGAATGTGGGAATAATCCTGAGGACCTAGCCCAGGTGGTAAGAACCATTACGCATTAGCATGGGCAACACAAAAGTCTTACAGGGTTAGTGAGTGGGTTTGAGAATACTTTTATTAAGAAGGCATTGTATACTTTAGGCCTTGTCTGTTTTAAGGAGATGTGGTATTCAGAGCTACAGGGTTAGGAGGCAGGGTCCTGGAGCAGGATCTTAAAGGAGTTTGTACATTTTGTATTTTCATAGATAAGACATATGCACAATGTGTCAAGTCAGGAAACAGGTGATTGTTGCTGGTAGCTGGAAAAGGGAAGGATATAGGTGATGATTTATGGCTTTGCCCCGAGAACATTAGAAGACCAAACATTAATTTCTGACTAAGACACATGGCATTAGTCAGATCCATGCTTATCCCCAAAAAATAACTGCCCTGTGTCTATAAAGACCTATGTGAGCTAGCTGCCTCGCACACAGCTTGAGGAAATAACAGAAAAAGGAGGGTGTTACAGGTCTCAAGAAGGTTGATCCCTGCTACTTCCAGGCATTGTGTTTTAAAATGTACTAGTACAAAGGTTTTCCAGCCAAGAAAAAAAAAAAAACCCTTTTTGGTTTCCAACTTTTTGGCTTTTCTGGGCCAAGTGGACAAAGTATAATTGTCTCGGGCTACCACATTAAATACACTAATACTAATGCAGGCTGATGAGAGAAAGGGGCTTGTGTATTTTTTTTTCTATCTGCCACTATAGATAAGCAAAGAAAAAAAATCTTTAAACAATAAGGGTTGGAAATCCCTGAGGGTCAATTAAAGGTTATTGGAAATGGAATGTCTTTCATTTGTTGCTCACATGCATCCAGAAACTGAAAGTAAATAATTACTTATGTTAGTGGGCTTAGTTCTGAAAAATCTGTTCCTTTCTTGTTGAAACAAAACAAGAACTTGCTTCTGAAAATGAAATTCCATTGCTTATTTCCTAAGGAGTATCCAAGGAGAACTAACATAGACTACACTTACTCCACATTGAGAAGAATGTTCTTCGATACACTACACTAATGCTGTACTAAATCTAAACCATAGACTAAATAAGATGAGGACTGGACACCTATGGGCTTTTGAAAGGTGCTGATTCCTGGGACACTGGATACTGCAATTGAGAGGGAAGTGTATTTAGTAGTAAGGGAAAAGTAAAGACTGAGTGAGACAAGGAAAATGTAGGATAGAATGTCAGGATGTGAGTGAGAGAGCACAGTACTGCTCACATCTAATGAATGGCAAAGGCCTCAAAATGAACCATTGAAGAAGTGGAAAAGACATGCCATTTTAAATCCAGGAAATGAAGAAAGCCAATGGAGTGATTGAAACATGTGTGAAGAACTGAGAACATAAATTCGAGGGTCCAAACTTCCCTCAAAAGGATCTATGAGGCAGCATGGAAGCCCCAGGGCAGAGAAAGGGTGTCTGAGTAGGGTTTTTGTTGCTATGATAAACACCAGGACAAAAAGTATGTGGGAGGAAATGGTTTATATCATATTACAACTCTTAAGCCACACTCCATTAATGTGGGAAGTCAGGCCAAGAACTCAAGGCTAGAACCTGGAGGCAGGAGCTGATGCAGAGGCTATGGAGAAATGCTGCTTACAGTCTAATTTTATCCTGGCTTGTTCAGTTTGCTTTCTTATAGCATCCAGGGCCATCTGCCCAAGGGTTGCATCACTCACAATGGGCTGGGTCCATCTACATCATTCATCAGTCAGTCAATACAATACCCCACAGGCTAATCTTAGTGAGTCATTTTCACAACAATGATTCCATTTTCCAAAATATGTCTACAATTTTGTAAAATTAACAAAATTTACCAACACAGAAAGATAGATAGAAAGATAGATAGATAGATAGATAGATAGATAGATAGATAGATAGATAGAAGAGCAGACTGAAAAAGAGGTCTACCCCCAATCATGTGGGCAATCATCATGCCACTTATTGAGGTTACACAGGGAAAATAATACAAAGGACAAATGAATTCTTCTCTCTCTGTGTCTCTGTGTCTCTGTGTCTCTGTCTCTCTCTCTCTCTGTCTCTGTCTCTGTCTCTGTCTCTCTCTCTCTCTCTCTCTCTCTTACTCACACACACACACACACACATACACACACACACACACACACACACACACACGCTTGCTCCAGTTTGTATATGGATACTTTTGTCATGATGCTCTTCTGAACTATTCCATGGAAAGATTTCAATTGAAGCAAATCTACCTCTCTGAAATGTCCATGTGGGTGTGAACAAGCCAAGTTGCTTTTCAACTTTTCCCTGGTGAGTATTTCTGCAAATGAGGAGGTATCCATTGTTCAGAAATGACACTGGGAAGTTGCTGGTAAGTTCAGGCCTTGGTGTCAGGTCACAGTTTTCACAAGATGATTTCACAGTATACTTGTCATTTGTTTTTATTGTATACATATAAGGTTTACAGGTACATAATTGATGTACATATGCACTGTAAAATAATCATCACTATTAAGGCTTACTAACATGTCAATATATAGTTAACTTTTTGTGAAGATTATACTTAAATAGACTTCCTTAGCTATCAGTCTCTGACATTCTTGATAACTCTTAATTTGAAACTTCCCTTGAATGAATCCATTTACATGCACATTGGAAAAGTGAGCCATATGTCAATAATGCTTCTTTGACCTTTTCTTGTGTGAGCTGGATTCATTCCCCATTAGTTTAAACCCTTCAGATAGACATATGTCAAAGCACTTTTCAATCACCTTCTCCCCAACGTAGGCAAGAATGTCAGGATTTCTTTCCCTTCTTAAGTCATCATATTGCTTCACGTAAGGTGGGTTTGCTAGTTCCTACCAAAACGAGAGTAAAATATTAAGAATGTACATACTAGCATTTCATAATTAACAACATCAACACCTGAGCACATATGTATATGTTTCCTCCATTTATAAAAAACAGTATTTGACAAGTTTGTCCAAAACCTCACACTTTTGACCTAAAGAGTGAGAGTAGCTATGGCAGATATTGGTTTGCAATTCTCTCCCTGGTATGAAGCGGACTTGGGTCTAGGACAGCCCTGAGAACTATGAAGTAAAGCACAATGCCACTTGGCAGGACTTTAACTCTCATTCAGTCTCAGTTTCAATGAGCTAAGCCAACCCCACCTGTGTAACAAATGATGGGAACTACCTGCTGTCCTGAGAGCAGAGCTGTCACGCTCTAGGTTGAGAAAGACTGCACTTTACTCTAATTGTGTAGAATGCACCAGCCAGATCTGGAAACAGACACTGCAGGATTCAGATCTTCAGGTTTATATCCTGACTAATCTGATCATTTCAAACTGATATTCTGGACAGCTGTGCTAAGAATTCTTAGGAGAGATAGGTTAAGGTATTTTCAGTTGGAGTAAAGACTATTCTAAAACATACAGAGCAGCCCCTGTGGATATATTTTTTCACTCCAACACTCTTTAGATTACTAACACCACAGAAGGTGATGAGTCTTTAGAATTAAGGGCTTCACCAGGGATATAGGTGGATCTGAGGTTTTCCTGATCATGTGCCTTTGGGTGTTCTCGCTGGGATCATGATTTCCTGACAATGTCACACTTTTTCTTCCTGGGGAGCCAGGGTCTAGCAGATACTTTCAACCCATATTCCTCACCTTCAGCTTGTAATCCAGTTCCCTGTCCCGCTCTTTCAGAAGGTTCTCTATTTTCCTCCCCATCTTCTGCAGCTGGGCCATTTTTTCTGAAAAGGTTCTCCTTTCAACCTCCATCATCTGCTTTTGTTCCTCCTGTTGCTGCCTTGTTAGTTCCAGTTCTTTCTCAGCCGCCTCCTTCTTGGCCTTCTCAGCTGTCCACAAGGGTTTTAGAGAGGGAAGGAAGGACATTCAGAAGTGAGAGCTACCCTCCTAACTTCAGAGACCAAGCTGATTTACCCATAGAAACTCTCTGAGTCTCCCATCAGTGGTCACTGATTCCATATGTGATGGAAATGTCCTGGCAGGCTAGCCAGACGACACCAGTACCAATTTGAGATTGGGTTTTGAGATCGGGAAGAGGATACAGGAGAGATCTCCTTGTTTGGGGGATGTATAGGAATTCTCTGAGAGCTGAGCCCTCCTCTGTACCTGCCATGGCTTTCTGTCCATCAGTGAGGGCTTTATCTGACTGCAAGATGGAGTCTTCTGTAGTGATCAGTGACTTTAGGAAGTTCTGGAACACCTCACTTGCCTGGGTACCAAAAGAGAGAATGCCTTAAGCAGCAAGATGTATTCTTCTGATGAAAGAGTTATCATTCAATGAAGTCACTAACCTGACTGCAGTATTTGAATCCTGCTTTAGTTCCTATGTGAGTCCTTTAATTGTGTGGTTGTAACAAACTCTATGCTCTTTACTGAGATTAAACAGCCTTCTGTAGCAGCCTCCTGCTATCTCTCCAGCCTTGTTTCCCAGGAATGTCATCCACTAGCAACTCTGGGTAACAGCCCCAACCAGAATTCAGTGCAGTTTCACAAACACATATGAGGCAGGCAGGCTTAGGGAATTGGTTAGTAGTCTGGGACCTTATTCAGTTTAGGGTATACATCCCTCCCCGACTTGTAATGATGCACTTGCCAGTCCGATTTCTTTAACAGAGTGCACTATGCACGCATACCCCTCTAAAACACCACATATAACACCTCAGTCCTTCCTGCTGCATCACTGCACTGGCTACACATGCACTCCTCTCTGAACAATAGTCTAAGTATCTCCACCCCTAAATCAATCAAGTTATGACAGGTTCTATTCGAGTATATTGCCAGTGCATCCAATAGAATAGACCTAACCGCAAGCTGCTTTCTGTGCATGCTCAGTGCTATCAGGCAAACTCTCTCCTTTAAGTAAACTTTTATGAAGAATACCCATACTTAGCATCTCATGCCTGTGTACAGCTGAGCATTCATATGATTAAAATCAGAAACACTATGTGTGAGAAAGGGCATGTGGCTTTACTCAAGGTCAGATAATCTGAGCTTACTTTACCCAGTAGTATGGTGATATTTTATTTGTGCTGAAATGTGATTTTATTTGTATGTTAATAAAGTTGCCTGGGGATCAGAGCTAAAAGCAAGCCATTTAGCAGAAGTCCAGCTGTGGTGGCATACGCCCTTAATCCAATCACATGGTAGGCAGAGTCTCTGTGTGGTCAAGGACACAGCCTAGAGGTGAACCTAACCTTTAATCCCAGTACCAACCATAGAGACCTGGAGGTCTGTATAGACAGGTAGTGATGAGGAAATCATGTGGTTGGGTTTAGAGTCAATGAGAAGGCAGAACAGAAAGGCAATAAAAAGACAGGACACAGGAAGAAGGTCTCTCTCTCAGGGGAAGGATGGTAGCGAGTGGTAAGCTAAAGGCTATTCACTAGTGCTCTGATCTCTTGGACTTTTAACTCTGCATTTGGCTCTGTTTCTTATTTAATAAGACCGTTTAGAATTTCGTCTACACAGCAGAGCTGCATAATAAGATGATTTGGCCAGGGGTGTGGTTAACAGGTGTTTTGAAGAGTCTACATTTGGCAGTATGTTTTGCTTTGATCTTGAAAGAGAGAGATCTTTTGCCTCTCTCCTGGGTAGTGTAGAAAAGGCCCATTATGAATAAAGTAGAGGTGGCTGGGTATTGACCCAGGGCCCTCCCAAATCTATCCTGTGTTTCTATCTTTTTTCTATGTCTGTATTTCTATCTAAATACTTCCTCATTCCTCTCTCCTCCCTCCAAGAACCCTTCGACAGGTCAGAGCAGGTCCTCCTACAGCTCATCACATACCTCAACTGTACAATGAAGATACTGTTAAGAATACTTCATTCTGTCCTTAGTTTTAAACCAATATTCCAATGATAAAAATAACACTAACTCAATTTAGAAAATGAGTATTCAATATTTTAGTAGCATCACCATCATCATCATCATCATCATCATCATCATCATCATCATCATCTCCACTGCTTCCTCTAGATCCATTCAGGTCATTTAAGTATGATAACTAATCCCTACTTAGCAAATACATTCTATTTGTCCATGTCAGCTAAAATAATAAGTTTCCCAAGAATGAAAGTTCTTTCTGTAATAACATCTATACTCTGAACAAAATTGTCACATTATTGAGAGACTGAGCTGGGAGCCATGCTGCCCTGAGGTGGGCTTCACAATTGCCACCACTGCAGCTACTGCAAGGTGTGGTATCAGGGGTGGGCGCTGCAGTTACTGCTGCTGCTCCTAGGTGGGCTCCTTTCTTACTGGATGTGGGCTACCAAGGATGAGGGGGTTTCCTCACAGTAAATACTTGTGAACTGATGAAGCTACACCCCCTTACAAAAGAAGATGGGCTACCCATTGCATGAGCTGTAGTTTGTGGAATCATTTACATTGGGTTCATAGTGGCGCAATGCATGCAGACTCTTGCAAGCTCTCTTAAGTTCTTAGTACAATGCTTTGCCTTTTGAATCAGAAAGTTGACAATTTAGATAAAGAATAGCCCCTATGAATGAACACAAATTCAAGCAACAGCGATTGGACAGAATTTGTGAAGGTATCTGCCACCAGATCATGAATGGACCCCTGGACTGAAGCTCGATGGTGGCAATGCTGGACCAGCAAACACGGCACTGTGGAACTGTCCATCCTGAAGGACCTGGCCACTGTGGCCTTCTACAATTCACAGTCCACTCAAGAAATCCATTAGAAAGTACTGAATGAGACCATGGGTGCTATAATGTTCCACATTACCACCCTCACCAGGGAAGACCTGGAGAAGTTGAAGGCTTTGAAAGTGATCATGAGAATTATCAGCAGCTACGACAATGTGGACCTCAAGGCTGCTGGTGAACTTGGGATCTCCGTGTGCATCATCGGTCTATCAGTGGAGGAGACAGTCAATTTTACAGTCTGCCACATCCTCAAGTGCTATTGGCACAACACAGGGCTGTACCAGGTCCTGTGAGAGAGCACATGGCTACAGAGCATGGAATGGATTCCTCAGGTCACCTCAGGAGTGGTTTAGACTCGTGGGGAGACACTAGGCCTCGTTGGTTTTGGTTGTACAGGGCAGGTGGTTGGTGCTCCAGCCAAGGTTTGGGGATTCAGCATCACATTTTCTGACCTCTACTTACGATGTGGGTTAGAGTGATCTCCTGGCATGCAAAGGGTCTACACCCTGCATGACTTGATCTATCAGAGCAAATGAATATTCTTGCACTTCAGCCTGAACTAGCATAACCACTACCTCATCAATAACTTCACTATCAAGCAGATGAGACAAAGAGCTCTCCTCTTAAATGCAGCCTGAGGTGGCTTAGTGGATGAGAGCACCCAGGCTCTCAAAGAGGAAAGGATATGAGAAGCAGCCCTCGATGTACATAAGTCTGAGCCCTTTAGCTTCCCTCAGGGTCCATCAAAAGATGCACCAAGTGCTATGTGCATACCACACAAGGCCCCATACACTGAACAAGCATCACTAGAGATTAGGGAGGCAGCTGCCACTGAGATCCCATGAGCAATTGCAGGTTGCATCCCAGAAAGCTTACACAACTGTCATCAAGTAATTCTTCATTATTTCAGCTCCTTGGTCAGTCATTAATTAGCAAGCAACTCATCCAAAGTTCAAGGGTGCTATAAGAGATATCCACCAGGCATAGCAGGTATGGCTCCAGGAGGGCGTCCTGTAGCTGTGGAACGATCATCCCAGGAGGCATCTCGGTAACTCACAACCCCCCTACAGTGTCACACCCTTCCCAAGTTCCTTCTCCCAACCAGCCCACAAAACACCCCAAAGAGCAATAAGAGAAAGCTAGAAGATAGCTATTCAGATAAACTTGAGACAAAGAGACAGTAGAAAATGGATGAACTAGCAAAAAGAATTTGACAGTATTTTAAAGTGATTCTGGCTATTGCAATACTGTGTTGTTAGAGCTACAAAAACTAGAAAACTAAAGATGGTCTACTTCTAGAAGCATGGAAACACTGGGATGTAATTTATTAATGATCAACTTCTCTTATTATGTATAAGTTTTTCATCTATGTATTAAATCACAAAGGAAAAACAGAGCTTTCTGTTGGGGAATAGTATTTTAAAGTGTGTTGCATTTTTTCCTACTGCTTTTGTTAACAATTCAAAGACGTGCTTGATTAAATAAAATTAACCTGTGAGCAGGAAGCTGAGTCAGCAAGTAGCTTAGCTGACAGGAAGTGGTAGGAAGAAACCAAGTGTAGCAAGGGCTTTTTAGGAGGGGGCCGAGAGAAGGACGAGGGGTTTTTTGAAGACACCAGCAAAGGGAGAAGGTTAGCTACTTGCTATTCAGCCTCTCTGAGTGTGCAGAATTCCAACTAAACCACTGTATCAGGAATTCTTTAGATTTAGATAAAGTTTCCCTTAGTAGTTTTCAAGGAGTCTGTGCCTGAGCCTGTGGCCCTGACCACCTAAATGCTGCTGATAGCAGGGGAGTTGCATTTGCTATTTAGGATAGCCTTTGCTTAAGGGGCAGCCACTGTAAAAAAAATAAAAAAAAAAAACAGCTTTCCATTTATCAGTCCCTTGGGCACAGAAGCTCCCGAGTAACCTGCTCTAGACTGTTATATCAAGAGCTCCAAATATCAAAATTTAAAAATTGAAAGGGAATCCCCACTGGGACTAGTCCTTTTGGTCTACAGGAGTGGTTACCTCTTTTTGCTGATAGGATGATTAAATTATGACCAGACGGAGAGGACATTGCCTGTCTAGACATTTACAAGCATGAGATTGAAGAAGTAAAAGCTCCCGTACAGAAGTGTCTCACCTCTGAGCAGGCAAGTTGGTTGTAAGTTCAGTAAAACCCTCTGATGATGAAAACAAAACCAAACAAAAACCAATTTAAAAAGGGAGTGAGTAAAGAGAAAAAAGTATTAAGGTTCACAAGTGGTTTGTACTCAAATATATTTTCTCAGTATCAGATCCTCAGCTATGTTACTGAGTTGAAAGTTTTGAACTAGAAGGGTTCTAGAAGAATAATGTTGCCATTCCTTATGTCTCAGGAAACGCCTTTTATTATAACTTGTCAGACTAACGATGTACAAGTCTACTCTTTTAGACATTGATAAATTCTTTTCTTCACATGGTATTTTATACAACACATCAGATGTGCTATTAGATGTGAATTATTTTAACAAGTTCTATTAGAATTATATGAACTAGTTACCTTGATGTATTCATAGTCTTTTATGAATCAATGCCTTTTTGTTTTCCAAGATGGCTTATACCAAGCCTTTCTATAGCTACATTTCCATTTTTGTGACAAAGGAAAACAATAAGCTGTACCAAACAGGAAAATAATGGCTATCAGAAGTATGTTTGTTTTAGAGTAAGTTACCATTTCTGTATTTGTTTACTATAAAGGTGGAAATTTAGCATTCAATACAGTTTTCAATAAAAAAAGTAATTAAAATTTCAAAAAATGAATAAAAATCACATTATAAAATAAATTAATGTTCTCTTTCATTTGAATTTATATTCTAAATCTCTTCTGAGGAAATGAATATTTATTAGTTATTTAGTATAATGCAGAATTTTGTGGATGTAAAGACTAGAATGGCCAAGATACAAGATACTCTGATTTTTCTCCAGAGAAGGTTCTCAGACTCTAGAAGCAGCACTTACCGCTCTAGCTGTGCTCTAGATGTCTGACCATACCTGCCCTCATTCCTCACCTTCACTCCCTTCCTGGGCACTTGCTTGTAGCCTTGCTCAACCTTCTTCCTGGCTTCTAAGTATAGGCTGTGCCCACCAGGAACAGAGAAAGCTCCACGTGAGATGCTCTCCCTCAGGGGCTCTGCCAGCTTCTCCAGCTCAGTCTGGCAGTGACTGAGAGATGCTGCTTCATTCCGTTGCATGAAATCTTCCTTCCTTTCCTCTATGGCGGCCTGCCAGATGAATCAGGAAGACAAAACAAAGAAGCTGTTAGTAGGAAGGTGCCACTGTGATATTCCTGGATGAAGCAATGTGATGGCCCCACAATGGACTGGGACAGGAGGAGGATTGGGAGACTTGCTTTAGCCCTGGTCTCATCAACTCTGAGTGACTTCTAGAAATCTTTCTAATTTCCTTGGCCTCAAGCTCAGAAGCTATGAAAATGAGATGAGTGGGCATGGAATCTGTGTTCTTCAGAAAAACAGGTTTCCACACATGAGTGAAGAACACAAGATTCAACCAGGAGAGAACACAGCTTCCTTGGAGAACGTGCTTTGGTGTGGGTGAAAATATCTGCACAGAAAATTCACCTGTCAGTTCAAAGTGGGTTCATTATGAACAGAGTAGTGAGTACTTCATGGAATTCTTCAAGGAGAATGAAGGCTATGAAGTTAAAGGATTTAGTGGAAACACATGAACTATGAACCAATAGCTGAGGAGCCCGCATGGAACTGGATCCGGTCCTCTAGATAAGTGAGACAGTTGATTAGCTTGAACTATTTAGGAGGCTCCCAGGCAGTAGGACTGGGACCTGTCCTTAGTGTATGAGCTGGCTTTTTGGAACCCAGGGCCTATGCTGGGACACTTTGCTCAGCCTAGGTGAAGGGAGGAGGGGACTGGACCTGCCTCAACTGAATCTACCAGGCTGAGCTGAGTCCCCAGGGGATTCCTTGCCTTGAAGGAGGTGGAAATGGGGAGTGGATTGGGGGGAGGGCAGGGGGAGGGACAGGGGAATCTGTGGTTGATATGTAAAATTAAATTAATTATAAAATTAAAAAAGATTTTAAAGTGGATACTTGTAAACTACAATTGAACTGTCTTCTTAAGGATGAATTAATATATTTTTGTCACTTGTAAGATGGTCAATGGAAGATTGAAAGACAAACTTTCAGGGATAGCATCTCTGATCATTATAATTAAGAGGAAGCCCTAGAGTTCTTTTCCTTGGTGTCTTTGTACCATAACATCCCATAAGCAGTGTGTCTCAAACTTCCTAATGCTGGAACCCTTTAATACAGTTCCACATGCTTTGGTAAGCTCCAACCATAAAATTTTTTTGTTGCTACTTCATAACTGTAATTTTGCCACTGTTATAAATAGTAGTGTAAATATCTGAAATGCAGGATAACTGATACGCAACTCCTGGGAAAGGGTCATTTGACCCCCAAAGGGTTTGCAACCCACAGGTCGAGAAACATTGCCATAAATGATAGATACTCATTGTCTTGTAAACTCCAGCTGACCTGAAAACATGGAGCTTATTTAATTACACTGGTCCTTGAAAATCAGTTATCTATAATTGATTATAGACAAGGAAAACCAGAGAGATGAGAAACAAGGAAAGACAGAATACATCCTTTGTATTTTGAATATTGAATGAGTTCTTAGAGACTCTAGGTGAAAGTCCATTTGACCTCTTGCTTTGGCTTGGTGTACACTGAGCAGAATCCTGCATACCTTGTGCTGCATCTCAACAGCATGACCCAAGAGATGCTCATTGTTTCAAGCTGCTGATGAAAATCAAGTGCTGCATTTTAACTCCTCAACCTCTTCAACTTCCCTAAGTTTCCTGAGGAACTTGGTTGCTTGTAAGAACCCTCGCTCCTTCCATGATAAGAAGGACACAGTGTAAGATCAAAATGCAGAGTCTAGGAAGGAGACCCTAACCAAGACTCCTAGCAATGGGGGATATGGAGCCTGAACCAGCCATCTCCTGTAACCAGGCAAGACTTCCAGTAGAGGAATTGGGACCCCAACCCAGCCACATACCCTATAACCTACAATTTGCCCTGCCTACAAGATATGTTGGGGTAAAGGTGGCACAGAAATTATAGGGAAGGCCAACCAGTGAATGGCCTGGCTTGAGACCCATATCATGAGAGGAATCCCATCCTTGACACTGCCTGGAAGGTCAGGGCCCAGCGGCTGGACAGCCCAGAAACCTAGGATAGAACCAATCATGACTGGCCGAAAAAAAAAAAAAAAAACAGTAAATGAAATGATTCCTAATAATATCCTGCTACACTCGTAGATTGGTGCCTAGCCCAATTGTCATCAGAGGCTTCACTCAGCAACTGTGGAAACAGATGCAGAGACCCACAGCCAAACATTAGGTGGACCTCGGAGAATCCTGTGGAAGAGGGGGAGGAAGGATTGTGGGAGCCAGAGGGGCCAAAGATACCACAAGAAAACCACAGAATCAACTAACCTGGGTTCACAGATACAAAACCACCAACCAGAGAGCTTGCATGGGACTGACCTAGGCCCTCTGTGTAGCTTGGTCTTCTTGTGGGACTCCTTCCTAACAGTGGGAGCAGGGGCTGTCTCCAACTCTGTTACCTGCTTTTGGAACCCTTTCCTCCTACTGGTTTGCCTTGTCCAGCCTCAATAGGGGAGGAGGTGCCTAGTCTCACTGCAACTTGATATACCATGGCTACTGACATACCTGTCATACCTTTTCTGAAGAGAAAGGAGGAGGAGTGGATGTGGGGGGGGGAGGTTGGAGGGAGGGACTGGGGTGAGAGGAGGGAGGGAGAGGAAACTATGATTGGGCTGGAAAAAATTAATTAAATAATAGAAACTTTAAAATGCAGGGTCAGAGCCACATGAAGAAGGGCAGGCATCAATAAAGATAAATGCTAAGGCATATTACCACAAGCTTCCTCTGGAACTCCTGCTCATCATCCTTGAAGGAGTGCTCCATGAAGACAGCAATGGCTTCCTTCTTACAAGCTGCATGTACTTTCAACAGGTCTTGGAAAGTGTCTGTTGGGAGCCTCAGTTGCTGGGCCATCTGCTCATTGTAGTAGTCAATTGCCTTCTGCACAGCAGTTGAGTTCTTATGCAGGGCCAGGGTCCTCACTGCATTCTCCAAACAAGGCAGAGTCCCACTGTTGATGGCATCCAAGTAGGTCTGCACTAGAATCCCCAGTTCTGATGAGACACAACAGGTAGAAGTCACATTTCTCTTTATATTTCATGGTCTGCATTCTTAATGGGTACATTATACTGAAAATGACTTTTTTCTTTTTATCTCTTTATCTTCCTCTTTGTCCCCACATACGCCCCATTTCTATGAGTCCCCTTTTATGTAATATAACATTTTTTCTTATTCATTTTGTCTTTTATTGTTCTTTAATTAATTACATTATGAAAGTTGCTGTGGATATTGATTGCTCTGTATGCTGTGAATGTGCTGCTCTGATTTGGTTGATAAATAAAATGCTGATTGGCCAGTAGCCAGGCAGGAAGTATAGCATAGGCAGGACAAGTAGAAAGGAGAATGCTGGAAACAGGAAAGCTGAGTCAGGAGATGTTACCAGCTGCCGCCACCATGAGAACTAAGATGTAAAGTACTGGTAAGCCACAAGCCACGTGGCAACTTATAGATTAATAGAAATGGGTTAATTTAAGATGTAAGAGCTAGAAAGCAAGAAGCCTGCCATGGCCATGCAGTTTATAAGTAATATAAGTCTCTGTGTGTTTACTTGGGTCTGAGTGGCTGCAGGCCCAGCCAGACTGGAGAAATCTCCAACTACAGAAAGTAAATTAATGATTCAAGCATTATGTTCAGATGTCCTTTGGAAGGACACTTTGCCACTGAAACTAAATGAAGTGGCCTAACGTATACACTAAATGCTTTAATTTGTGAAGCCCTTTTCCAAGCAGAGCTTATTCCAAAAAAAGTCTTTAATTTCAAGGCATTGAGACAAAAGTTAGTGCAGAATGAGCTTGTTAGATTCATGACCCAGAATAAAGTGACAAGGGGTACACAGAGACCATAATCTGACCTTCAATAGACAGAACTGTTTTTAATAGCATACACAGTGAGGTGTAGCCTCTCTCTCATCAAGGGAAATTGAGGAGTCTTCCAGGGGAAAAAGCTTCCTGTGACCCTTTATAGGGGTGCAGTGAGGAGCTTTTAAAGAGGTGCAGTGAGGGGCTTGGGAGTGAGCAAATTGTTGCAGCCATAACCTACTTTTCTCTACTTCAGTCTTTCCTTTGACTAGGGTGAGATGGGCTGTCTTGGGAGACAGGTTGTATCCACCAACATTCCTTTCTGTGCAAGGCCACTGGTAATTTCATAGAAATCATGTTTTACCACTGAAGCACTCTATCAAGACCCACTTCACTATGGTCACTGGGATACCACAGGAGCCCAACATCTACAAATCCAGCTCTGGGCAGAAGAGTGACTCTACATTTGAGTCTCAAACATTCACTGAACTTGCAGAGTGCTTATGGCCTGCTGTTTAAATTCTGAAGGATGCAAAAATAACAAAATATCTCTGCGTTGATTGTTTTGTTGGTGACCAAAGCCAGGTTCTTACATGCATGCAGGGCAAGTGATTGCCAATTGAAGTGCAGCTTAGGTCTGTTTTGTATTTAATTGTTAAATTTAATTAATTTTCTTATTAGTTAATTGGTGTTTGCGGTTCTGGGTGTTGAATCAGGTTCTTGTCCATTTTAATGACCTGCTCTACCTCAGAACCTTCCCTTTAGCAAGCCACTCAGGCGATTTATGGCCCGTCAATGGGAAAAATTCCTCTTTTATATAAAATAAGGCTGGGTTTACTGAATATGTATCCAGTTAGTCTTAATGTGTGTGTTATCTATACTTTGAACATTAGTTCTGGTAGGATTCAGTCATTGTATGAACAACACATGATACAATTCAAGTCAAATGGAGTGTGTTACTTGGTTTGAACAAGCTCAGTGTTGTCAAGTAGGGCCTTAAATTGAAGAATATATTTTATGCTTATGATTCCCATTATTGTTGGCATCAGTCTTACATAGTTACTGAACAATCAAAGTGGGTACATGATCTGAATTTTTAAATCTATTTTAATTAAATGACATTTAGGCTAAATAGATATACATGTGTCTTTTGATGCCAAATTGGATAGTTTAAATACCCAATACTTACTACAGGTAAGTACAGAAATATTGATGATAAAGTCTCTCTTCCCTGATTATTATAAACTTTTCCCAGCCAGAGATCTGACTTACAAAGACATTAAGTATGACCTGAGACCATCTAGAATTTGACAAAATTGTTAAAACTGGAGTTAGGTGGATATTATATCATGCCCCAAAGAGTAGCCTCTCTAAAGCTATCAAGAAGGACTGGGGAGGACACTCACGAGTTCCAGTGACCTCAATGCCTCCTGGGAGAGCTTTAGCCTTGGAAGAACTGAGGATGAAGGAACAAAACTCAGCCACCTGCTGCACAAAGTCAGAATCCAACTCATCGTTGTGCAGGTTCTCAAGCTTAGGAATCTTCTTCCACTCAGTGGGTGGACAGAAGACAAAGCATTTCTTCTTGGGGAAGAACTTTTGAATACAGAGTCGGGGCAGGTTGTAATTTTTATCTTCTTTGCTGGTACCTGGAGAAAGTAAAGAAAATATAGCCATACAGCTAGTGGGGTGTTAATGTGTTACTTGTGGATTTCTCCTAATAAATGTTCTTTTGTTCCATGTCTTTGGCAGTGTGCATCTCAAACAACCTAAAAGGGAGATTAAAACAATCTAATCACAGAACAGAATGAATGTGTCTATATTACTAGGAAACATTTAAATTGAAATTGACGTATTGAGACAGATACTAAACAGGAATCACTTCTTAGAAACAGCCTGAAAATCCAAAAGAGAAAAGCAAATCTAAACACCTACATAATTTCATGGAATTTCCCTCTGTTTTACAGTCACCATTCTGTGTACCTCTCTTGAGCGTCAGGGAATTCTTCAGGTACTCATCTGCTGTGAGACTTTGCCCATCTGCTTCAAGTCTTAGGGTCACATCCCTCAGAGCCCACACGAAGTCAGGGAAGAAGCTCACAAACTCAGCTGAGTCCTCCCCTTCATCCTTCTGGTCAGGTAAGGCCCTTGCTCTGATGCGATCTGTCAGCTCTGTCACATAGCTGGGTAGCTAAGGAGAAGTGGTGAATGAACAGGGTCCCCAGTCTTCTTCCTCCCATGGGTCTCATCCATCCCCACACATGGTTTTACCATGCTCTGACTCAGTGTGGACTCATTAGTTGATGTATGAAGTCTCCCCTTATGCTGGGATTATTCTGCCTCCTGTCTGTCAACATTGACTCTGCAGCATTCCAGGCTGGGATGTTCTCCATCACAGAAAGGATACTGCAGCTGGTCCATGGCCTGCTGGTTGATGGCTCCCATGCTGTTGTACACGAAGGTGCTGCTCAGAAGTACAGCCAGGGTAAAGATCCAGCAGTCATTCTGGTTGTCACCCTGGAAGTCAGAAAAGCTCTTTCTAGATGAAGTGCTCCAAAATTATTTTTTTGTTTTTGTTTTTGTTTTTGTTTTTTTAGAGTGAACTAGTACTACAGATTGTTAGAAAAAGCAAAAGCAAAATACAGATCTTGTTAGTAGAACTCAATGAATATGTTGTTTCTGATGAAGGTCACTGGTTAGAACTGACTCATACTTTGTCAACTTAATAGGTCGTCCATTAGTGGATAATTTCGATAAACAGTCCATATTGGTGGAGATTCCAAAGTCTTATAGATTCTTAAAGGCTTCCCTTTATGTAAGGTTTAATTGTCCCATGTAAGAGTAATAATACTTACATTTTTGAGAAATCATTACATATTTAAAGTTTTAAATTTAACTCAGATTTCATCCACAAATAGAATCTGTTTGGGGCATATTTGTCTCCCTGACCCTCTCGTGTCCCTAACCCACCAACCCACTTCTTCCCAATTGGCCCCCCTTTATATTGAAGGGGTACATGAGTATATGTTTCCCACTGCTTAATTAAGCTCATTTGCAGTAGTGAGGATATAGAGTTATTTAGCACCTGGTTACACTATATTGCTAGTCTTAGTAAACGCACAGTGCTGCAAGTCAGATACAGACCTATTACAATCATTTTACTCAATAGCACAGGGTACACAGAACTCATATGCCTTGCTGAAACCACAGAATTTGTAAGGGGCAGGATTTTGTTGAACATAAAGTCTCAGTACTTTAGTACCTCAATCCTTAACCAGCATTCTCTGTGGGGAAACACTCATGGGAAAAATTCTACTGAAAGCATCTTTATACATCTGCATTAACTGGACTAGCTCCCTTAATGACCACTGTCCCCAGATGCTCATAGTCTCCTAGAATAATGGCTTCTGGCTATCTTCTTCCACATTTGTTATCAAACTTCTCACCAGTAGACAGAAACAAAAGATATATCGTGATTAGGAAGGAGTTCTTATTTAAGGAAAATCTTGGTACACCAGAGGCCAATCAGAGTTAAGGAGCTGAATCCAAAATACTGCCCCCCTTCCTTACTTTCTCCACATCTCCCAGGCCTTCCGTGTCAAGCAGAACTAGGGTATGGTCTGGCTTCAGGGGATGAGGCATACACCACATCCAGATCCCCTTGGTGTGAGACTGTATCGTGGAACCCAGAGAGAAACCTGCAAAGAGCAGAGGAGGGACAAGGGTAGAGATTTTCTAGCAGGTGTTTCTGGAAATATAAACAAGAGTTAATGTAAATCAAAGTAAAAAAAAATGTGTCATCATAGCCAGAATTGGTGTACGCAGGTGAAGTTGTAAAAAAAGAAAAAAAGAACAATAAATAAATAAATAAATAAATATATAAATAAACTAAAAAGAAAGAAGAGTAAAGAAAAAGAGAAAATGGAATATTCCACTTGCTTTGAAAGGTTTTCTGTCACCTCCATGGACAATGATTACTCACTATCGACACATGAATATCTTACTAAATATTTTGTGACTTTGAAATGTATATATAGCAATAGTCTCTATTATCTACTGGTTTATTCTACAAAGCAGAAAGAACATTACACTTTTTAAACAGGGAATTAAGATAAATTGAGGAAACAGCATCTGGCTCTTCTTTTTCTGATTATAGCAAAGTGCACAAAATCGATTTGGATTTTTAGATATAGTCAGCACATAAAGCTCTTTAAGATAAATATATCTTAAACATGATTTCTCTCTTTTTTTCATTATGGATTAACAATTACCTTTCAGTATTCATCCTTGTCTTTAACTTTGTATTCTAATACCCTGTGCTGCAATTCAACAGTGTGGGTAGACTCGGGGGACCCAGCACAGCTGCGTTGGTGGCACTCACCTGTGTTCTTCCCAGCCAGCTTGTTCATCAGGTAGGATTTGCCTGTGCGGTAGAGGCCCATGATGGCCACCACCACCACAGGCTGTGTGATGGCTGACAGGATCTCCAGGGCCTCCTGATTAGGCCTCAGCTGTCCTTTCACATTCTCAATGAGACACATAGGGACTTCTGATGCCATCTTCGCTGGGGTTCCTTGACTGCAGAGGAAAAGATGGGATTAAGAATTCCTTGCTTCCAGCTGAGAGAGCACTTCCACCAGTCTGCCTACCTTCTGAATGTTAAGAGACTGTCCATGCCACAAGCTGTGCATCGGGGAAGGAAATGAGATGAATACTTGTGTGATTTCATAATGTCATAGGATACTTCAAAAGTAGTCAAGAACTAAATAATTTTATGGAAATATTTTGTCTGCATTAAAGAATTGTGATAGCCAAAAATATTCAGGTAACTTATGATAAAAAAAATAATAATTTTTTTCTTTGATCTTTCTCACTGAACAGTTTACAGTAGTCATAGTCATTAAGCAGAAAGTAGACTATCTTTTAGTGAAATTCTTATTTATCTATCTATCATCTATCCATCTACTTATATATATGTATGTATATGTAAGATATATGTGTATTTGTGCATTCGTGGAATTAAAATGTATTTGTTTTAAATTTTAATTCTATACATATGAGTGTTTTGTCTGCATGTTTGCCTGTATACCACTTGGGTGCCTGATGGCAGCAGATGCCAGAAGAAGATATCAGTTCCTCTGGAACTGGACTTTCAGATTGTTTCAAATTGCCATGTAGGTACCGGAAAGCGAACCCAAGCCCTCTGGATGATCAACTAGTGCTTTTAACCACTGAGCCAACAATCTAGCCCCTGCAAATTGTTTTTATTTGTCATTATATAAGGTAAGGCTAGATACTTGATTTCTGACTTCAACGAACTTTTTAGATTCATTGTGAGAAAATTAACTCATAAACAGTATTCTGTTTATAGTCATTGTACATTCTGCTACTAATTATTTAATGCACTCTTTTATATTGCTTGACCAATAATGCTTTTACTTAGGCTGGAGGCAGATGGATGAAACCTCACAACGGATGAGTACCTGCGCACGTCCCTGAAGCTCAATTAAGGTACAGAGACTGCTCATTAGAGAACAGATGGAAAATGTTACCGGTTTGGATTTTATATTCTAAGTTTCTATTTGCACATGTTTCCATTTAGCTTTCTCTTGATTTTTTTTTTTTTCAAACTGCTTCTAAGAAATAGTTCTGCGACTGTGTGGAGACATGTTAATGCAGTGTTACTAGTTGGTTTTGACCCTCCTCCTAGGCTTTCTAGAGACACATTCTACCAAAAACAGGAGCAGAAGGAGCACTTATTCGGTCCGTGCCAGGTGTCGTTCTCAATTGCTCTTAACCCTGTTTATTTAATTATTTATTTTGAGAAAGTCTCCCTCTGAACCAAACTCACTCCACTGAACCAAACTCACAGGTGCTCCATGGTATGTATACTTCCACACTAACACACACAGGTGCCCCATGGTGTTCATACATCCACACTGACACACACAGGTGCTCCATGGTGTGCATACTTCCACACTGACACACACAGGTGCTCCGTGGTATACATCCATCCACACTGACACACACAGGTGCTCTGTGGTGTGTATCCATCCACTTTGACACACACGGGGAGGGGAGAAGAAGAGCAGTATGGGATGCAAGCGTTTGGGCTGGCTGGAAATTCCCTCAGAAGCATCTAGTTTACATCGGCTTTCAGAAAGTCCAAGGCTCACTGGTTCTGATTTGGAGAAGTTTGCAGTCTTCAGTTGACTGAGAATCTGCCAGGACAGGTATAGACTAGGGTCAGAGGGTAGAGTTAAGGAAGATTGGGAGAGAAAAACTTTATCTTGAGTGTATACTTCAAACTCCCAGGCCTGTGGTCCTGGTAGTTGCAGGTATAGAAGTAGTTCCAAGACTAGGGGAAGGAAAAAGAGAGAGAGAGAGAGAGACGACAGAGAGACAGAGAGAGAGAGAGAGACCCATCCTAAGGAATAGATAGTAGGTAGGGAGGCTTAGGCTGTTATTGACAGGAGTACTTCTTTTGAGTCTATAGTTAGAAGACAACCAAAGGAGATTTAAGTTTTTGAGCTTGTGACCATGATAATAGTAGTCAGTGCTCTACTATTAGATCAATAAATTATCAGAACTGATAATGCTAAAACTGAACTTGTGAAGTATTAATGCAATAATAACATAGTGAGAGGAAAAGAAATATAAAAATGTGTCTCATGTTTTATTTACTTTAAATCACTTCCTCAAACCTTTATCAGTTGCATTTACATACCTTACATTACTTTCTTTGACCCTTACAACTTCCATAAACTTCCACCCTTTTCCTTTTCCATCCAATCATTTACTATGAGACACAAGTGATTGCTTATGACAGCAGTCATTGCAAAGCAAATTCCTTTAAGTAGAGGAAGTGTAAAGTTATGCTGAAACTTATTTTGCGAGTTTATCTCTTTTAGTGTGAGGTCCACCAGCAAGGTAAACTGTCAGTCTGATTTTTACAAGTGAAATGGACTGACCAGGAAGCTGAAGGCTTGTGAGAGGAGCTGGGTGCTCGCTGCTGTTAAACTGATAAATCTAGAGTTAGCCATCAACCCTACTGTGTATAAAGAAAAAAGAAAAATAGGTGGTTAACTAGAGCACTTGTATAAGGTTTTGTAGAGTAGAAACAGGCTAGGAATCTGCCACACTGAAACCACAAACAGCTCTCTGCCAGTACAAAGGAACTGGCTGAAATATACTTGGCTTGCTTAAAACTTTGTTAGTCAATAATAAAAGAATCATTGCTTTGGATGGAGATGTTATGGTGGGAAAATAATTACAAAGGAAAATGTTTAACTACTTGTGGACCTCTCAGAAAAACATGCAACTTGTGATCATAATGTGATTTCTCCATTTAAGACTTTAATTTGTTTTTGGAAAATATGTAACTTGTGGTTGAGAGGTGATTTCCTTCTTGCATAGAGATTTTGTCTTAGGTGGTAAAAAAAAAGGGGGGGGTGAAGAGAGAAATAAAGAGAGGAGGAAACAGAAGCATCAAGTTTGGCCCGCTCAGACAAGTTTCCTGTGCATCTGTATAGCCACAGACTCCACATGTGCTCTCTGGTTTCTCTGACCTGCTGGAGCTGGACTCCAGTACTTTGGTCACTGCTAAGAAATGGTATGTCTCTCTATCAAAGGAAGCATTTTTGTTAAACACTTTAAATGCCATATTCAGCAGATCTCTGAGGAGTTTGAGGGCCATTATCAACTAAGTATACCTGATTTTAAATAAAATTTACTTATTTTTAGTTACTTGCTTCAGGCTTAACCTTGTAAACATACACAGAAGGCTAAAAAAAGCTTGTCCTTATAAATGAATTACATTTGCACTTAGTATGACTACAAGCATAGTTCTGAGTACTGTAGCATGAATCTTAAAAGTTCTTATTAATAAAATCAAACTTGAGCCAGGTATTGGGGTGAACACTGGAAGGTCAGAGAGACAGAATAAGCCACAGCTATCTCACCTCGCTGGGTCCTCAGCTGGTCTTGTTTCCTCAGACTGGATGCCCCGAGCCCTCATCCAGAATGGGTCTCAGCTGAACTGCTGCTAGAAGCCTGAAAGCTTAACCAGCCACATGCTTCTCCAGGCCGCTTCTCCAGGCCAAATGTCTCTAGTTTCTGGTCCTCACGCCTTATATATGTTTCTGCTTTCTACTACCACGCCCTGGGATTAAAGGCTGACTTTCTGGAATTAAAGGTGTGTATCACTGTGCCTGGCCGTTTCCAACGTGGCCTTGAACTCACAGAGATCTAGAGGGATTTCTGTCTCTGGAATGCTAGGATTAAAGGCGTATGCTACCACTGCCTAACCTCTATGTTTAATATTGTGGCTGTCCTGTTCTCTGACCCCAGATAAGTTTATTAGCATACACAATATTTTGGGGAACACAATACCACCACAGAGTACATTAAAGAATTCAGTCATTTATAAGGTAATTGATCATTAACTTGCATGTCTTAATTATCTTTAGCAGTTTACAACAAATTAGTAGCTTTTATAAGATTAGAATTTTTCGCTTTTATCCCTGTTAAGTTGTAGCCTTAAAAGTTTGAATTGAATTGCCAGGTGGTGGCGGTGCAAGCCTTTAATTCTGGCACTCAGGATGCAGAGGCAGAGGGATCTCTGAGTTTGAGGCCAGCCAGGCCTAAAGAGGAGAGTTCCAGGACAGCCAAGGAAATGCAGGGAAAACCTGCCAAACCAAACAAAAACAACAAATGATTTGAAGACTTATTATCATCAAAATAAAACTTTAAAGAATAAATACAGTAAACTTTAAACCATAAATACAGTCCATAGGGAGACTGAGAACTTTACTTTTCTGGTCCTTTTATAGTGCACCATTATAGAAAATCAGTTTCTTGTACAGCTCAGTTTATCCAAATAGCTAAAGCTTAACAAAGTTAGCAAAGACAAAAAGGCTAGACATATATCTTCAAATCAGTTACTGTTAACCTGAGTAGCACTTAGAAATTTATAAACCTTATTTATCAAACATACCCTATTCATCATTATATTGCTCCTTACTTAAAAATTTCTAGAAGCCTGGTGTTGAATACTGTCAGCAAAGATATAGTGGTTAGATGTGCATCTCTAAGTCAGCTTTTGTTAACCTGAGTATACCTTTATCACCTTAAGAATTTATCATCATACAGAAATCCATATGTGATGGATAGTTTTATGTCAATTTGACATAAAGTTAAAGTCATCTGAGAGGAAGGAACCTCAATAAAGCAAAAGCCCCCACCCCCACATGCACACAGATATGGATCCTGAACTGCCCATCTTCTGTAAAAAGGCAAGGCTTCCACTGGAGGAACTGGGGCTCCAACCCAGCCACAAAACCTTCAGCCTGAAGTTTGTCCTTCTTGCAATATGTGCTAGGGAAAAGTTGATGCAGAATTTGTGGGAGCATCCAACTAATGAGTGGTCCAACTTGAGACCCACACCATGAGTGGGAGCCCACACCTGACATTTCTTTGAGGTGCAGGAACCAGAGGCTGGATAGTCCAGAGACCTAAGATAGGACCAAACATGACTGGCAAAAAAAAAGTCAATGAAATGATTCCCAATGATGCTCTGCTATACTCGTAGATCTGAGCCTAGCCCAATCATCATTAGAGAGGCTTCATCCAGCAACTGGTAGGAGCAGATGCAGACATTAGGCAGAGCTTGTGGAATCTCATGGAAGAGGTGGGGAGAAAGGATTGTAAGAGCCAGAGGGTCAAGGACACTAAGAGAACATGGCCTAAAAAATCAAGTAGGGCTCATAGGGGCTCACAGAAACTGAAGCAGCAATCACAGAGCCTCTATGGGTCTGAGCTAGGTCCTCTACATATATGTTATGGTTGTGTAGCTTGATATACTTGTGGGACTCCTAACAGTGGGAGTAGAGGGTGTCTTTGACTCTTTTGCCTGCTCTTGGGACCCTTTTCCTCCTGGATTTCCTTGCCCAGCCTTGATATGAAGGGGTGTGCCTAGTCTTATTGTAACTTGGTATGCCATGTTTGGTTGATAACCCTGGGAGGCCTGCTCTTTTCTGAAGGGAAACTGAGAAGGAGTGGGTCTGGGAGAGAGGAGAGATGGGGAGGGACTAAGAGGGAAGGAGAGAGAGGAAACTATGATCAGGATATAATATATGAGAGAAGATAGATAAAAGAAGGAAGGAAGAAGAAAGGAAGGAAGGAAGGAAAGAAGGAAGGAGAAAGAACAAAAAAGAAAGGAAGGAAGAAGGAAGGAAGGAAGGAAGGAAGGAAGGAAGGAAGGAAGGAAGGAA
>CABHPH010115542.1:0-18535 GCA_902168325.1 Peromyscus nudipes
GAGCCGGTACTGAGGAGTAGGTGTTGAGGGGACATGTCCAGCTCCAGAAGGCTGATCTCATGGCTACCGGTGGCCATGGTAGTGTCCGGCCTGAGGGAGTCTTACAGAGGAGGTGACAGAAAGCAGCCTTGTCCCTGAGCCTCCGAGAGAGGCTGAAGGTGTGGACATGCCATGGAGGTGCAAGGGGGCTAAGGGAGAATAACCAGGGTACCAGCAAGCATTACCCTTGCCCCCCCCCCCACATTCTCCCCGGTTCACAGGGGCTGCAGTTCGTGTGGCATGGGTCCCCATCCCTGTCGGAGCAGCAGGAAATCTTCACTCACATCATGGACTTGTACAGCTACTGCTCGCCCTCGCACATCTCCTTCTCTGACAGGTAGGTGCCCCCGTCTGCAGCTGCCCTGCCTGTCTGTATCGTTGTCCGCTCCTGGGAACAACCGTGCAGGCCCTGGACCCTGTGGATCAGAAGCAGCTTTTTAGCAGTAGCTCCTCATGAGGTTTCTCATGTCCATGCCTCCCAAGCATGAAGGTGTGGATAGAACCCCACTTTACTATTCCAAAAGCCAGGAGGGTTGACATATCAGAAAACAGAGTTGGCTCCTGAGGTATTGTACCCAACATTATCCTCTGGCTTCCTTATGCACGCACACACACACACACACACACACACACACACACACACACGTGCATGCACACATGCACATACACATACACAGGATGAGGGTTTTTCATATTTATTCATTTATTTTTAAGAATGAGTTCATGTGCACCGTGTGTGCAGTGCCCACAGAGGCCAGAAGATGGTGTTGCTGCACCACTACCAGAACTGGAGTTAACAGGCAATTGTGAGCTTCCCAGTGTGGGTGCTGAGAGCCAAACCTGGGTTCTCCGTAAGAGCAGCAGGTGCTCTCGACTACTGAGCCCCCTCTCCTGCCCAAGGGATGAGGTTCTAATATAGCACTCCCAGGGACATTGCACTTTGACTTGGTGGGACCCTGCCTGCTCCAGGCCTCAGCTGTCCCCACCTCCAAGGTGAGAAAATTGAGCCGGCTGGTATCCAGGAACCCCAGCACTGTACCTCCATTTCCACACTTCCCTTCATAGTGCTGCAGAACCTCTTCACCCTCCACTCTCCTTCCTGCTTCATTGTGATTGTCCCTTGCCTCAGTGACCAGCTGGCTCCCTGATTCTGTCTACGTGACCTGGAGAGTGAGCTGAGTTACAGGGAAAGGCACTGGGTCAGGGATGGTCAGGGATTTCTCAGATGTGGGGACATTTGTCTCCACATACACCTGGCTGGCCTGGCTTTGTGGGGTCTGCTGGAAAGTCATTCGTTAGCTAAACCCGTAGCCCAAGGTCCTCGCCTCTGTCAGGGGTCACCATGTGCAGGCGTCAGGAATGGGAAGGGGCAGGGTCACCGCACGGAAACACCACACCGTCTCATGGAATCAGCTGCCGTGTGCCCTGTGGCGAGGAGGTCCCTGACAACAGACAGCCTGTGCTCTGAAGACTGGCAGGCCCGGGTTCAACCCTAGCTCTGTCCTGTGTGCCTGAGAGTCCGCGTGTGAGGTGCTCACGGCCTGGGAGTGAGAAGTGAGCAGGGAAGAGGCGGGAACTTGCCGTTTGCCAGGCTGCTCTGCCAGGCACGGTGTCTACCTTGTATGCCCCAAATTGTTTCTGTTACTCTTCCCATTGTCTCGTTTACCAACGAGAGACAAGGCTTGGCAAAGGTGGCCTGGCCACGTCGGCAGGTGGCCTGGGATCTCATAACTGCCGCCCAGTGCTGCATGGCATGAACAGGGGTGGCACTTCCTGGGCTTCTCTAGACCCTGAGGCTAGGAGAACCTGTTAGAGATAACCCTGTTGCTATAGAAACCTCTGATGTTTACTCATCACAGATTTTGGGGTTGGTCTTGAGAGAAGATTTTTTTTATTGTTTGATTGATTGGGTGTTGCTTAAGTTTTCCTGCCTGGCCCACGGTCAGGACAAATCTCTTTCACCTGCCAGTCCCACAGCCGCTCAGACCCAACCAAGTAAACACAGAGACTTATATCGCTTTCAAACTGTATGGCCGTGGCAGGCTTCTTGCTATCTACTTTTTCTATCTTAATTTAATCCATTTCTATAATTCTGTTCCTTGCCACATGGCTCGTGGCTTACCGGCATCTTTACATGCTGCTTGTCCTGGCGGTGGCTGGCAGCGTCTGGCAGCATCTCCTTCCACTTTCCTGCTCTTTTTATTCTCTCTGTTAGTCCCGCCTATACTTCCTGCCTAGCCACTGGCCAATCAGTGTTTTATTAGCAACACATTTGCCATACAGAACATCCCACAGCAATTGGGTGGTTCTGGTTTGGTTTAGGCTGTGTGTGTGTGTGTGTTTCAGATTTGTTATTTTTATGTTTATGAATGTTTTCCCTGTATATATACATATATACGTGTGTGTGTGTGTGTGTGTGTGTGTGTTGTACATGCACTAGTGCCTGCAGAGGCCAGAAGAGGACATTGGATCCCCTGGAATTGGAATTATAGGTGTTTGTGAGTCTCCATGTAGGTGCTGGGAACCAAACTCAGGTCCTCTGCAAGAGACGGCCTGGGACTACTAAGCCATGTCTCCAGCCCCAGGTCTTAGTTTTCCTGATGCAGCTTCCCTCTGTAGCCCAGGCTGGCCTTAAACTTGTGTGGATCTTCCTGTTTTGGCCTGGTGACTGCTAGGGTCACAGATGTGAGCTATCACTCCCAGCTTTGATTTTTATTTAATTGCATTACAGTGGTTTTTTTTTTTTGTTTTTGTTTTTTTTTAATCCTAACTCCTGATATTTGGGGCAGTTTTGTACCCAAGATGAATCTTCACCCTGGCCTCAGGCAAGCAAGGTAGTGGCTTACAGGAGCCAGGGCACAAGTGACCCTCATCTGATCCCCATTGGGGCCATCGTGGTGGGGAAGACAAGGCAGCTGGCTCCATGTGGCCCTGAAGCGATTAATATTCCCATGATCCCACTGGCAAACCACACTCAGCACTAAGCCTCTGCGTCAGTCTCTTCTGCTGGCCTCTGTCCTCCCTCAGGTCTGGATTTTACTGGAACGGTGTGGCCGTCTTCCCGGAACCACCCCCAGATGGCGTGTATCCCAACATGAGTGAGCCCGTCACCCCAGCCAACATCCACCTCTACGCTGAAACTCTGGTGACCAATATTAAACAGAGGGCCGCATGGTTCCGGACTCCCCATGTCCTCTGGCCCTGGGTATGGCATGCTCTACTTGGGTATCCTCAACACTGACGGGGCCCTCATTGCGGCCTGGGTGTGGCCCTATGGCAGGAGCAGCCTGCCCATCTCTAGCCCATCTCTACCTGGTTCTCAATGCTCCATCCTTCCCTGCAGACCCCTGGGCCTCACCCACTGTTCTACCCTGCCTGCTGCCCCTCCAGGCTGATAGATAACCAGCATGCCGGCCTCCACTCCCACCACTCAGATTGTTTAGGGCTGAAAGCCAGACTGGCCTCCTCAGCTCTATATGCATTGGGTTCCTTATCTGTGCAATGGGTTTAGTGCTGCCTGTGATGAAACTCATGAAAGGGGCATTCCTGGGGCACAGCCCCATGCCCCATCATCATCACTAACCTTTATTAAGGCACCAACTGCTCTGCAGTATTTGGCTCCTCCATCTAACTGGCACCACTAGACCCAAGAGGAAGGCAGTTCTGAAATCCATTTGCAGCAGGGATCTGAGGCTCAGAGAGGTTAGGGAATTGTCTTGAAGCAAATAGAAAGGGGTGGCATTCTGTACGGACCTGCAGGTGACCCACAGCCTGCCTTCCTAGTCCATGGCTGCTTGTGGTCAGGATGTGAGTCAGGGCTATGTAATAATATCACATTATCGCAATTAGACCTTGGGTTGGTTTCTGAGGAGAGACCTGACAGCTCACAGGAGTCTTTCTGGTGTCCTTGTGGACCAACGAGAGTGGGTGGGCTGCTGGGGGTGGCAGTGATAAACCTTCTTGCCTGGGCGAGGGTTCCGAAGGTTCGTAGAGATTCAGGCCACTGCTCTGTGTCCTGCAGGGATGTGACAAGCAGTTTTTCAACGCCTCAGTGCAGTTTGACAACATGGACCCCCTGCTGGAGTACATCAACAACCATTCTGCCCAGTATGGCATCTCGGTGCAGTACGCCACACTGAGCGAGTACTTCCAAGCCCTGCATGCCTACAACATGACCTGGGGCATCCGTGACCACCATGACTTCCTTCCCTATTCTTCAGGTACGAGCCTCTGGAGCCTGGGGGCAACTTAGCATCAAGGGTGCAGACCTTCCTCCTAGCCCAGTGTGGGCTTGTGGGGCGGCGGGTACCAGGCTGGTTCCCTCCTGCTCTTCCCACATAGACAGCTGTTTCCCACCGCCACACCTGTGCTGTCGCAGGGCCCCCTCTTGGGAGGACCCTTCCGCCCAGTCTTCCTACATGCTCCTCCCCTGGGCAGCCCCTGTTCACACCGTGGTCGGGCAATGTGCCTCCTCTGTGTCCCAGCAGCCACACTTCCTCCTTGCCCTGCTCTGTCGTTGTCATTGTGCGAGACGTCATCTGTTTCCTACCTGTGTCCTCAAGCCTGGGCCTGAGCAGGTTTCAGCGTTCAGCCTGTGCACCCAGGCTGGGTGAAGGCTGGCGCCCATCCAGCTGCACAGGAGGGACTCTGGTAGTGCCATTGTGTCAGGCAGTGACCGTGACCCATCCCTCCCCTGCTCTCAATGCTCTACAATATAGTAACGGCACCCCCCCCCCCAGCTTCAACACAACCAGGCCACCAGTGTGCACCTCCTTCAGGGGGCTACAGCAGGTAGGCCCATCTCTTCTGCCTAGCTTCTAGCAGCGAGGCCATGTAGAAAAAAAAAAAAAAAAAGCCCCTTCCCCACTCCATGCCCAGGCCCTGCCTCAGAACCTCACAGAGAAATGGCTTTTGCGTCTTTGTTGTGGGCTGGGGTACAGCTCAGTGGTAGTGCACTTGTCTAGCGTATAGAAGGCCTGGGCTCAGTCCCTAATACCAAAAACAAAATGCAAATCTCTTTGTTACATATGTCACAGCCTGGGAGGGGCCCTAGGGCCCCTCAACAAACGCTATGCCTTTGCCCAGATGGAGAAGCCCTGGCAACGTGGCCAAGATGCTGACTGGCACACTTGAGCAGGACAACTCAGAGACCAGAACACAGCCATGCCTGCCAGTGAGCTTTGCCCAGCACATACACTCAAGTACCAGCTGATCAGTCCAAGACCTGGGGAGGAAACAGGCTTGGATGGCATCTGCTGGCTGACCATTTAGTACCATGTGATCAGGGTGCCTGGAGCAGGGCCTGCCCCTCCCCTGCCCCTGCCTTCCCAGGCCACAGTGACGACTGTGAGCCTAACCCCCCACCTGGTTTCATCAGTGAGGGATTAGAAGAGGAGACCCCTGGGAAGGTTCTTTCCCTGCTCCTCATTTCCCTCCCTTCCAAAGACACTGCACACGTAGGCTCCAGCTGCAGGGTCCAGGGCCTGGGTTGCCCTGCCCGCCTTGACTTAGCTGCTATACTTCTCAGGCCCCTTTACCACCCTGTTTGTAGACATGCAGAGGATAGGGGCAGGAATGTGGGCGTGGCCACAGCAATGGTGGGATGGGATGTGTTTGGAGAGAATAGTTAGAGTCCAAGGGGCAGAGGTCTCATCTGTGGGCGTCATCAGAGTTGTGGGAGTGGGTTTGTCATGTGTGCGTGGCTGAATGGAGATGGCCTGATACAATACAGAAGCCCGGTGTGGGTGGTGCCAGGCTGACAGCTTGGGCAGCAGAGTTGCAGTGAATTCCTACCTTCTGCCCACTCAGTTTGCTGGTGCTATTTGACCACCTTTCCTTGGGGCCATGTGACCGCTCACTGGAGTCTGGTCCTGTTCCTACGGGGAAAGACTAGGAAATAGAGGAAGCTAGACCCAGAAGAGGCAAGAAAGCAAAAATTACAAGAGCCTGAGACCCACCTTTTGAGAAAAGGTGGCTGCCTCCACCCTGGTCCCGGGCTCTGCCTCTGTCCTGAGTCCCTAAGCATCCTACCTAGTGTTCCTCAGCTCCCACCTCTACCTCCTCCTATGGGCCTTGGGAGGAACCCTGCTGACGTTCAAGCTGACCTGGCATTTCCTGAAGCCCACAGAGTCACATACAGAAGTGTCTGTGGCTGTTCAAGGCTCTTTGCTGCCCACTGAAGCCTCATGTCTCCCTCCCTCCCCCTGCTCTCCCAGCCCTTCATGTATGTGAGGTTGCATGTTTCCTAGGTATGCTATGGGCCATCTTCTCTCTAGTGGAGTACTGCAACGCCTACCTTGTCCCCTGACTGCCAAGCCTAGTCTGATGTTCCCATCAAACATTAGATCTCTCTGGACAAGCCACAGGTCCTGGTGTCACCAGTGGTCCTGTATGCCTCCCTGGGTGGCCCGGGCAGACCTAGTACCCTTAGCTGTTCCCAGACCCACACTCAGCACCACAAGCTAGGCCCTCAGTCTCACTGCATGTACTTATCTCCCAGAACCAGGGCAGGTCTGGACCGGCTTCTACACATCACGCAGCACCCTGAAGGGGCTAGCAAGGCAAGCCAGTGCCATGCTGTATGCTGGGGAGTCCATGTTCACACGCTACATGTGGCCAGAGCCCCGTGGGACTATGGACCCTACGTGGGCCCTACAGCAGCTCCAACAGCTTCGCTGGGCTGTGTCTGAGGTAAAGTCCCTGGAAGGCCTCAGTGAGACTGAGTCCTCTCGTGGTGTGGTATGTGTCTCCCCACGACTAGAGGCTCCACTGTACAGGAGAGAAAATTGTAGTCCCCTCTGGTTTCAAGGCTGGTACAATGTGAAACTGGGCCACAGCTGGACCCAAAGTCTCAAGGCACCCAGTGAGCAGTTTCCTTAAGCTTCACACCTGATTTTATAAAGAATGGAGGGTAGAAGGACATTAGTGTCCTTCATGGATCCAATTCTCAGCTCAGCCGATGGCCTCAGGCTCATAACTTTTCCTCCCTGGGCCCCAATCCCTTCCCTGTACATTCACCCCACAGGATGGTGCAGCAATGGAATGGCATGGTGGCCATCTCCACCTGCCTCCCTCCCCTGTATCCATGGGGACATGGAGACACAAGAAGTCTTGTCATTTGTTACCCCTCCAGAAAGTGGCTGGGTCAGGCAGGCCATTTTACAGACAGCTGGAGGTAAATCTCCAGGAGCTGTGCCGGGAAGAACCTGGTAGACTTTCGGTGTGCGTCAGAGCAGTGGAACGTGTAACCAGGGAACCTCAGTCTCCTGCTCTGTGAAAGGAGACAGTCCACCTCTCCCTGTGCAGTGGGAGCACCACACCCTACATAGTCTACCAGGAGGAACCAGTGCACACATGGGATGATAATGATGGAGGGGAATCTGGGTCTCTACCAGGAGGAGGACTCAGGCAGGATATTTCCATGAGGTCAGGAAAAGCTGGGCCAGTTCTATAGCCTCTTGCCTCAGTTTCCTTTCTATAAGGTGGGAGGGATGCTTGCCTTCTCCCCCAGTATTCTGGAGAGCAGGTACCTTCCAGGACCAAGTTTGACACCCTTCTTCCTTGACTCTGACGGGGGGGACAGGTCCAGCACCACGATGCCATCACAGGCACTGAGTCCCCCAAGGTGAACGACATGTATGTGGAACATCTAAGGATAGGGATGCTGGGCGTACGCAAGCTGATGGCCTCCATCGCCCTGGACAGGTCCCCAGTGCCTGGCACAGGTAAGGCAGGCCCCTGCAGGGAGGCAGTGGCTGTGCTTTGAAAAGAATCTGGGACCAGGAGTAGCACATACCTACCTATAATCCCAGCACTAGGGAGGCAAAGGCAGGTGGATCTCTGTAAGCCTGAAGTTAGCCTGGTCTACATAACAAGTTCCAGAATAGCCAGAACTATGTAATAGAGAGGCCCTGACTGAAAAAAAAAAAAAACTCTGGGACAGGGGTGGAGACCAGAACCTCACATGAGACTGAGACCCTGTATCCCAGTACCATGGTGCGATCTCGCCAGCTGGTTCAATGCTTTGGGCCGGTTTCCTCGTCCTAGAATCCAGGATGGACTGATGGCTCAGTCGGACTGAGCAAGAACCACTAATGAGTTCTGAGTGTTTTCTAAGCCTTGAATGTTCCCCGTGGGTATTTAATGCCTTGCATAGTCTATGAGAGGGAGGCTCATTTTTGAACCGAAGAAACAGATTCAGAGGGGTCATGGTTCAGCTCAACCTCACTAGCTAGGGAGAGGAAGAGCCAGAGTTTGAACCCGCCACCCTCTGCTCCCTACTATGTTCTCTGGCCCAGCCCTGCCTGGTCCCTGCTTTCCCTCTCAAGCCCAGCTGGACTGCCGGTCACCTCCAGGCCACCGTGGCCCAAGCTCTTTGTCCATCAAGTGTCACATGTGTAGAGTGACTTGTCATACAATTGGGATGTTTAGGTTTGAAATTGGGGAAATCGTGAGCAGCCCAGGACAAGCCCTCAGGTCCCCGTGCCCCACTTTGCTCATCTTGTACTTTTTGCTGGCCCTTTCTAGCCCCTCCGGTCTCCTCCCTTCCCTGATAGGATCTGGGCCATGCCTCCCACCTGCCCTGCCCTTTCATCCCTCTGTGTGTAGCCCAATCCGGCCTGTAGGTTCTGCCCAGGGCTGGCACAGGGGCACAAGTCTGACAGGAGGGACAGTTGCAGAAAGATGCCATGGGTTGTGGCATCAGTGCTGGGTAAGGCACACGGGTAGGCCTCCCCCTCAGCAGAGAGTAGGGAAAGAAGAACCAAATAGTGAATAGGTAGAGGGGACAGCAAGGCCCTAGGAGGGAGGCTGGAGACTGAGCAGTGTGTTCACGAGTCAGTACATAACAGATGGAACAGATCGGGAGAGCCAGACCCACATCACAAGAGCCCCTTCTGCTGGTCGGGGCACTCCAAGCCTTGGATCCAGATCTTACCCCTTTCCCTCCCCCATCTGCCTCATTTTCCCTCCCAAAAAGCTCCCAAAAGCATCAGAGGCCTCAAGTGACACCTGTTCTCTCTGTAGACACAGGCCCTGTGGGATACTTTGTCTCTGTGTACAACCCGCTGGCCTGGCAGGTCACCACCATTATCACCCTGACTGTCGCTTTCCCCCACGTAAGCGTCACCGATGAGCTGGGCCACCCAGTGTCAGCACAGGTATGGACGGCGAGAAGTCCTGCCGGAGGGTGTTTGCTGTCTGCTTCTTGGTAACCTCCTTCCACTCTTCCTATGCAAGGGTTCTGGGCATCTTAAAGAGGCACTTTAGCAGAGGTGCCAAGGTTGGGGTGGGATCTAGGCTGCCCCCTCTGTGCTCCTGAGACAGTCAGTATGAGTCACGTGGTCTGCTTTCCACCTCTCCCGCTGCCAGGACAGGAAGGGCAAGACATGGGGAAGAGAAGTGAGTGGGAAGGAAGGGCCCCAGAGGTCTGTTCAGGGTTGGCGGGTGTCTCAGCAAAACCAAAGCTTGTAAAGATGTCATGGGAATCTTTAGAGGTGGCGGAAAAATACCACTTCCTGGGCGGACGGCGAGCACCCGTTCCAGGAGTGTGAGGCAGGGGTTATGGGGTGACTGAGGAGACTTCCTTTCCACGCTGCTGGCTTGCAGATCCAGAACTCTACGAAGGACCCTTCTGCCTATGACCTGCTTATCCTGACCACCATCCCAGGCCTCAGCTACCGGCACTACAAAGTCAGGCGCACCCGTGGGGACCGGGCACACACCAGGGAACTGGTCGTTCCTACGGCCAGCACCCTCAAGTTTAGTCTCAAGCTGAGGAACCAGACCAGCCAGGAAGGCAGGCCCCTGGTGCCTGTGACAAATGACTGCTATACTTTGCTGTTCGACCAGGACACCAACATGTTACACAGTATTCAGGAGAGGTAAGTCGAGGCAGCAGTGCCTCTAAAGTGTGCCTGGGACCTGGACACATGCACAGTGTCCTATGACCCCTGATGTGCTCACCTTCCCGGGGGAAGGACCAGGTGATAGCAAGACCCCTTCCTGCTCTTGTGTTCCTTAAGAGGGGGAGCCTGGGCCACTGCAAAAAGGCTGCTTCAACCGCCTCATTCCAGAGCCCTGACCCATGGACAAAGGGGGACTCAGGGGCCCCATGAGAAAGCTGCTCATGCGGTCCACTTCTCTAACCACAGAAACTGAGTTACTGTTCAGGACATAGTTGTGCTGTCTAAAACACAAAGGCCTTTAAACCCTTTATCCCACCCACCACCCCTCACTTGCCCATCTACCCACTGAGCCAGCCAGCCACTCACCTATGTATCTGTGATCTAGCCAGGATTCTGCCCACCCATGTGTCCATCCATCCATCCACCCATTCATCCACACCCCTGGGGACCAAGAGACTTTAAGGGTATGAAGTATCCTTGGCATGTGACACTCTGTTTTGTTTTGTTTTTGTTTTGTTTTGTTTTGTTTTGTTTTGTTTTGTTTTGTTTTGTTTGAGACAGGATTTCTCTGTGTAGTTTGGTGCCTGTCTTGGATCTCACTCTGTAGCTCAGGCTGGCCTCAAACTCACGGAGATCCGCCTGGCTCTGCCTCCTGAGTGCTGGGATTAAAGGCATGCGCCACCACCGCTTGGCGACAAAACTCTGCTCTTATGTTAGTGTGACTCCTGGACCACCGATGGGCTGCTGAATAGCAGTCTGGGGATAGTGCTCCCTGATGGCGGCCTGTGTGCAGCCTCCCTCTTGCGACTTCACCTGACAGTCCTTGGCTATGTGTGGGATCAGAGGTTTCCCCTGAGGCTTCTGGTACCTTCCTCGGGCTCTTCCAGGGCATCCTCTTCACTCCTGATCCCCAGCCACAGCCCTGCTGCCGATGGATGATCTTGTTGAGGGTAACACCAACCATTCTCCTCTCTCACCCCTGCAGACAGAGCAACCACACAGTGCGCATGACCCAAGAGTTCTTGGAGTACCGGGCCAACGGAGACGTGAAGCAGGGCCCCGTTTCTGACAACTACCAGTTTGCACCCAACAATACCGCTGAGCCTGCCTGGGAAGCAGTGGGGATGGAGATGGTGGCGGGCCCGCTGGCGACCGAAATAAGGCAGTACTTCTACAGGTGCCTCCCCTGGGCGGGCACACAGCCCCTGCAAGGCACAGGAGTGGGTGGGTCAAGGAGCCTCTGTCCCTGTACTTGGGCATGGCTCTGGCCCGTGACTAATCAATGCTAGCTGGATGAGAGAATTGCTCTCTTCTGCCTGTGGTTTTTGGGCATGCCTGAGCAGTCATGTTGTTGGTAGCTGAGTCAGAGCATGGGAGAGAGGCTTTGGTTGCTCCACAAATGATCCAGGCCTCGCACGAATCTCCACAGGGTCCATAGTCCTCCTACTAGGTTGCTGTGTCCGGTACTGCCAGTGTCCATCTACAGATAGCTGCTTACTGGCACCCAGCTTCCTATATAAAGGAAGGAGCCTTCCGCCAGTCCCCACAGCACTCTCTTCTGTGGCCCCTTCCTAGGGATATAACAGACCAGAATTATATCTATGCAATCCACTCCCGTCTGGCCCATGTGCATCCAAGCCCCACTGGGGAGCTGCTCTGCCGACGGATAGAGCAGCAGTACCGAGTGGGCCCCCTGGAGCTGAACCGGGAGGCCATCCTGAGGACCAGCAGTGACCTAGACACCCAGCAAGTCCTCTACTCTGACAACAATGGCTACCAGATGCAGCAGAGGCCCTACAAGGCTTTCAAGAGCAATCCTATCGCCCGGGTATGCCTGCAGCAGCTCCATGCTGCACCCCAGCGTGTTTTTCCTGGCCCTGTTAACCACCTATTCAAAGCAATAGAGTCTTCTTGGGAAAGCTGTCTCAAAGGCCCTGGCCAGCATCCTGCCCTGTGGGCTCTGCATCTCGACAGTGCCACTCCTCCCAAGACCTGTCTATTTCTCTCTTCCCTCTCGGCTTTGTCAGGGGTCGTTCTGGACGCCACATGTGTTGAGCACTTAGCAGGGGTCTAGAGTCCCGTCAGTCAGACCACATGGCTAGGAAGCAGCAGGCTGGAAGCCGTGCCACTGTGCCGAGGGGACAGCTGGTGTCTGCCTGACCCTGTACTGAAGCCGCCACTGGGTGGCACTTGTGTCTGCAGAATTACTACCCCATGGCACAGTCGGCCTTCATCGAAGATGCCAAGAGCAGGCTGGTGCTGCTGGCGGAGCGAGCACACGGTGTCTCCAGCCAAGGGAACGGACAGGTGGAGGTAAGAGAGGCCTGGCTGTCCTCCAGTGGGCCCTCCTAGCCATCCACAGCATGGCCAGGGGCACAGAAGGACCCCCGATGATTTCTGCAGGTAATGCTTCATCGGCGGCTGTGGAACAACATGGCCTGGAACCTGCAATACAACCTCACGCTGAATGACACCTCCGTCGTGCACTCGGAGCTCTGGCTTCTGCTGGGGCCTAAACCCATCACAGGTGCCCTGCGCCCGAGGAGTGGGGTAGCCCTGCAGCACAAGCCTGTCGTGTTGTTCAGAGAGCTGACTGATGAAGAGGCCCCCATTCACGGTGAGCATCGCCACTGCTCAGGATGCGCCCCCCTGGGGCAGTGGCCTCTAAGAGGCTCCTGCCTCAGGATGCTGGGCAGCTTTGGATGGGACCTCAAAGTCTGAGTGTTGACAGGGGCTCCCTCAAGCTTCCCCGGCTAGTCAGTGCAGAGCTGAGACTCACACCTGTTCCACTCTCTCTCTCTCTCTCTCTCTCTCTCTCTCTTCCCTCAGTCTTCTCCATCTCCTTCTCTGCTGTCCTTTTCTTTCTTAGCATGGCCCTGCATCACCGTGTTGTTTCAAGTGTTGGCAGCATGCCATTTACAAGCCTGGCTGTCTGAATCAGGGTGGGCTGTCAGTACAGGAGAGTACTTCTAGTCCAGGGGTGTCTAGCATTTTGGCTTCCTCTGGCAACATTAGACAAAGAATTGCCGTGGGCACACACATTAAATCCAGGAGTATACAATCCATGGCCCACAGCTTCTGAGAGTATACATACTTATTTCGTGTGATGTTGCAGAGTGACCGTCACCTGCAACGCTCACACTTGAGAACTGCAGTCAGTTTCCAAAACGAACAACAACAAAATCACTAAATGAACTCAGTGTCTTGAGTAAGTGTATGACCTTATGATGGCTGCATCCATAGCTGTCCTGGGCCACAGGATGGACACCTTGCAGAACCCACCTAGCCGTGACCCAAATGCAACCTTGGTGCCGTGCCTCCTCCAGGCCTTCTGTAACAGCCCCATGGCTCTGTGTCCTTACTGAGACAGCAGCCCCTGAGATGCTGCTTTTTTAAAGGGTTCTGCCGCACAGCCTCTGCAAACTCAAGGGCCTGGAGAGAATGGGGCTCTGTGTGCTGTCTTCCTACTTACTAGCAGAGGTTTGCATTAGAATGCTTGGTTTTTCAGCCAGAATCCTTCCCAGGCATCGGGAAGAGGGCAGGCAGCTGTCACTCATGCAAGGAATGTCTCCTCTGTGCAGTGTGTAAGGCGCAGTCACTGTCCTGCAAGAGTTCTTGGGACGGCTGAGAATGGGTGTGGAACACTCATTCAGAGAACATTTGGTTGGAGCATGCTACCAAGGGCCTGGCACCTTATGTTTGAGAGAACATCTCACACACACACACACACACACACACACACACACAGGGTTACCAGGGACCAGATCCAGAAACAGAGTCCCTGGTTGAGCAGAATCTGGGAAATTCATTAAGGAAGAGTTAAAGCCAGGCATGACTTAAAACTTGGAAAGCTGAGGCAGGGGAATTGCTGTGTGTTCAAAGCCATCTTGGTCTAAACTATAAGACCTCCTCTTAAAAAGAGAGAAATAGAGCAACATGGTGGTGGTGCATGCCTTTAATCCCAGCACTTGGGAGGCATAGGCAGGCAGATCTCTGAGTTTAAGGCTAGTCTGTTTCAGAACAGCCAGGGCTACACAAAAAAACTCTGTCTTGAAAAAAGAAAATAAATAAATATTTAAATATTCAAAAAACAAAAAGAGAGAAAGAAAAGGGAAGGAAGGAGAGGGAAATAGAGAAAGGAAGAGCTGAGTGAGAGGGCAGGACAGCTGTGGGTGTCCAGAGTGGGTATTCCTAGCAGGGCATCATTCCTGCTCTCAGACTGCACATTGAAGATGGCCATGTGAGGGATGCGCTCCCCCTGGTGGCTAGGATCTTTGCTGCAGATGAAGATTCAGGATGTCTGAGAAGTCTCTCTCTCTCACTCTCTGTCTGTCTGTCTGTCTATCTCTCTATCTCTATCTCTCTATCCCTCTATCTCTATCTCTCTATCCCTCTATCCCTCTTAAGCAGCTGAGGGCCACGGGAGAATTTACTTGGAGGCCCAAATACTGCAGGGCTGTACTTGAGCTCAAGACCTGGAAGCCCCATAGGCCATCCCTCATCTCACCTGAGCACTCTGCCTCCTCCTCCTCCTCCTTCTCCTCCTCCTCCTGCTCCTCCTCCTCCTGCTTCTCCTCTCCTCCTCCTTCTCCTCCTCCTCCTCTCCTCCTCCTCCTCTTCCTCCTGCTTCTCCTCTCCTCCTCCTCCTCCTGCTTCTCCTCCTCCTCCTCCTCCCCCTCCCCCCTTTCTCTTCATCTTCCCTCCTTCTCCTTCCCCCGGGACAGGACTATACAACTCCTTGGCTTCTCTCAGAGAACTGTCTCTCACCATGTAAATCTGACGCCTGTCTCTGTCAAAGAACACCTGAGACAATCAACTTAAAAACAACCAAGTTTGCCCGGCGGTGGTGGTGCATGCCTTTAATCCCAGCACCCAGGAGGCAGAGGCAGGTGAATCTCTGTGAGTTCAAGGCCAGCCTGGTCTACAGAGCGAGATCCAGGACAGGCACCAAAACTACACGGAGAAACCCTTGTCTTGAAAAACCAAAAAAAAAAAAAAAGCAACCAAGTTTTATTTTAGCTCACGGTTTCATGGGCTTCAGTCTGTAGTCCTTTGTCTCTGTTGCTTTTTGGTGGCACGGTACATCATGGTGGGGAATGCAGGGCAAAGATCTGTTTATCTCATGACAGCTGAAAAGCAAAGAGGGGGAGGAAGGGCCTAGGGTCCCAGTGACCTTTACAAGGGTACAACCTAGTGACCTAACTTCCTCCTCTAGGCCTCATCTCCTAAAATTCTGCCACCCCAGTACCCCACAGTCTGGGGACAAAGCTTTTAGCACATGGGAAGATCTAAATCTCACAGCATGCAAAAGGAGCTGAGACTGACTTTCTAGACTGGACTGATCCTATTGGTTCCCCCCTGAGTCAGGTGACCCAGGCCTAGGCCAGTCCATGTGACTTGGGTATGATGAGAAGGTGGCAGCACCTGTTGAAAGTCAGAGTGGAAAGAGAGGGTCAGAGCGTCTCTGGGGGAACTGATAGGTGGTGAAGAGCATTCTGGATCCAGAATAGAAAGCAGGCTTGTGCAGGCTCGCTATGTGTGTGAGCGAATGTGTCCCTCTGTGGGCCTTAGACTCCTCGTCTGGAGTCTGAAGTGGCCAGTTGATGTCCCTCCATATCTTAAGCTGTGTAAGCCCAGCAGCTGGATGCAGAGAGAGCAGCATGGGGTCAGGAAAGGCCTGTGGGGGTGGGGCAAGGGTAGAACAGGGGTTGAGATTGATCTTCAGGCTCATTGTACTGTGGGTTGCACATGGCCAAGTGGGGCGTGGCTGGAAGGGCCCCCATGTGGAAAGCTGAGTGTCTGAAGGAGTTGGTTCCAAAGCCCTTCCTCACTATCTGTGTGCCTTGCAGGACCCCAGGAACCCCAGGCTGTGACACTGCCCCCCAACCTTCACCTGCAGATCCTCAGCATACCTGGTTGGAATTACAGCAGGAGCCATGCCCAGCACCTGAAGAACCTTCGGAGAGGTGAGGCAGCCTACCAGGGTGACTTCCTCCCTGAGTCCGCCAGGCAGTCCTCACAGCTCCACCAGGTCCCCTGATCCCTCATCTGACACATAAGAGACCAAGGCCTGCAGAGGGGTAGAGAATGAGCAGTCAGTCAACAGTCTGGGGCAGGGTGGCCCCAGCCTCTGGCTCCCAGCCCGGGACCGGCCACACCACTCTGCAGATGGATGCCATGCAGCCCCCAGACAGTGGTCCACATGCTGTCCGGCCCTTGGGGCTGCCCTGTGCTAGTATCTATGTTAGTCAGCCTTCTCATCTCGTGACAGAACACCTGAGAAAATCTACTCAGGCAGACAGGGCTGATCCAGCACACAGCCATGGAGACGTCAGCTCATCATAGCGGATAGCAAAACAGCTCAGTGCATGATGCAGTGAGCAGAGAGAGGGTGGACTGCATTCCCCACTTTTCTCCTTTCTTCTTGTATTCCTCCATGGGAAGATGGCAACATCCAGGGCAGGTCTTCCCTCCTAGGTTGATCCTCTTGGAGGACACCAAGAATGTGCTGTGCCAATCTCCTAGGTGTCTCTTAATCTAATCAAGCTGTCAGTCAAGATCAACCATCATGTGCTTCTTCCATACAGTCCTCCTGCAGCCCCCAAGTACCTCAGTTTCCACTTACCCTCAGAGCTGAGGCAGCCTGGCTATCAGGAGTTTCATTGATTTGTTCAGAAGATGCCCCGCCAGGGTGCCCGTGTCCCAGTCTGAGTTCATTAGACAGTGATGGCAATGAGAAGGGAAGCAGGCATCAGGGTTAACACCCGACAGGAAGCATCACACCTCTGTGCTCACTTTGTGTTGAGCCACGTGAACACAGCATAGTCATGTGGTCACACCCAACTCCAGAGGGGGCAGAGAGGAACTGGGGGATTTGAGGACAGGCCCAAGGATGGCCACTATAGGGATGAGGACACTGGCTTCAGCCCCGTTTAATATGCTAGAGGTACAGGGTTGGCGCAGCCCCGTTTGGATCCCACCTCTGCAGCACATGAGCCATGTGACCACGGGCAAATGACTGCCACTCCTGAGGGACAGCTGCTGTCCCGAAGGGAGGCTGAGATACAGAATGGAGTCCAGACTGTAAAGTGCCCGGTCAAGACTGCAGCACTGAACGTGCTTGATGGGGGGTCCTCACTGCCACGTCCACCCCCACAGGTCACCCCGAGAAGCCCCCGGCCAACCTGCGGCGTGTGCTGCTGCGTCTGCACCACCTGTATGAAGCAGGGGAGGACCCAGTGCTCTCTCAGCCTGTGACAATGGATCTCAGGGTAACGCCCCCCCCCATGCTTACCCCACCCCAGACCACCCCAGGCCTCCAAGAATGCTCTACCCCTGGGGGAGCAACTCTGCCTGAAGTCCAGTCCTGAGCGACACCTTTGTCTGAGGACCACTAGACATGTTCACAGATGAGGCAGCTTACGCTCTCCCTTTAGGGTGGGTGAGATTTCCCAGTTAGTACCACAGGCCACATCTGGTTCTTTCATGTTTAATTTTGTACCTTTTGGGGGGTGGGGCATGTGGTGCACATACGTTTGTATGGCTCTGTGCACATGGGATCAGAGCTCAATGTCAGGGTACCATTCTCTCATTTTTCTACCTTACTTTTTGAGACTGGGTGGCTAGACTGACCATGACTTCCAGGGTACCTCCTGTCTCTGCCCTCATCCCCAGCACTGGGGTTACAGACAAAGCAGCCACCTGACCCACTCAGCTCCCTCCTCAGTCTACTGCACAACCTTTCAAACAACGTGGACAATCATTTGTACCATCAGAAAACCAACCCGTTCTCCCTGGACTTTCTGGGAAAGGTGACTTAGTGTCAGAGAATCCAAGGTCTTTGTCCAGGTGTACAAGTCAGTTGGGCTCCCCCACTCTCCTGAGGCTCGGTTTTCCTACCTGCCAAGCTAGGAAGGTGCCAGCTCTTGGCTCAGAAGGTTGCAGAGAGGCTCTGGGGCAGTGGTGTGGGCACAGTGCCTGGTGTCTCTGCAGGCTTCCAGGCACCTCCCCATCTAGGAACCTGTCCCCGTGTGGGCTTGCTCACTGGCGGATCATCTAGGGAGGCACACACCACCAGTCTTTTTCCTGTGAACAGGTTGGTGATCTGCCCTTTCAGATAAAACGAGGCAGGTGTACTAGTCACTGAGGCAGGGCCCCAGGACCCAAGGCACAGTTGGTGGCCACCCTTCTGTTTTGTTAAATGAGCTTCATGGATCTGGGCATCAATAGGGTCCACCCCGCCCCTTGCTCCTGCCCTGCAGGTTGTACTTAGAGGACTAGGGTCCGTAGTAGCTGTGGAGGAACGCTCACTCACCGGGACCTGGAACATGCAGATGCTGAAGCGCTGGCACTGGAGGACAAAGACCGGCCACCCCAGAGGTTTGGGACCCCTGTCAGGCTGGGGAGCAACACAGACCTGCCGTGTGCTGGGTGGCCTTGTGCGGCTGCTTTCCCTCTCTGAATCCACAACCTTTGTTAATTACCAGATTAGGTTAACAATAGCTTGGTGTCAGTCCTTCCTGCCAGGGCTCCACACAGGGTGTATGTGTGTGTGTGTGTGTGTGTGTGTGTGTGTGTGTGTGTGTGTGTGT
>CABHPH010115543.1:3458-25580 GCA_902168325.1 Peromyscus nudipes
ATCTATCTATCTATCTATCTATCTATCTATCTATCTATCTATCTATCATCTATCTATGTCCGAAACATTATTTATTACAGATGTATATTTATGTGTATATGTATAACATATAACAGAAATATATATTTATTACAAATATATATGAATGTGTATATGTATAATATATTATATTTTTGTTCCATTTGCCTACTTGTCTGCTTCTATTGAATGCCACACTGTCTTTAGTACTTTATCTTTGAAATAAGCTTTATCATAATGTAACTTGAAGTTTCTCGGTCCCACCCAGCCCCATGGTCCCACAGTTGTTTATAAAATATTACTCAGAGGCTTATATTAATTATAACTATCTAGTCTTCAGTTCCATCAAAGTCCCTAGAAGGATATATTCCCTGAGGAAAGAGGAAGTGCATTGCAAGCAATTTCCATAATTCTAGAAATGACAGAGACACCTGGCTCTCTAAACAGTCATCCAAAGTTCTTCTGTAACGTCAGGGCATCTATCTTCAGCCTACAGGCCTAGAGTCTCTGGCATAGCATTCAGTGAAGCAGGAAATTTTAAGGATTGTTCTGCCCATTCTGGCAAAGTTCATCAGTCACTTCTCCCTGTGTCCTGTAGAATGTCTAGCAGTTTCTTCTACAAAGCAGGAACCTGAAGGAACATCTCACCTTGCAAAGTTCAGTGGTCAGCTTCCTATGGGTGCCACATATCCAGTTTATCAAGAAGTTGAGGCAAGGGCACTTTTTTGCCCAGTGGTTAACTTTTGCCACAAAGAAAGCAAACTTCATAATGAGTTTCTTTAATGCATATCATTCTCTTTGAAGTAATTGGTGCTGCCAGGAGTGGACATGTCTCACTGTCCAGAAAAGTCTTTTAGAACATTTTAAATGCCATATTCTGTAGTCTTTGAAGTGTTTGAAGATTACCTACCTAATTGAAATATGTATACCTAGAAAATTTAACTAACATGACTATGAGTTTGATTATCCTAGATGACTAATTATTAATCTGTATTTAATTATACATTACAATTTTAAATGAGTTGCATAAACATAATACCTTAAACAAGAGTAGAAATATACATACAGTATAGCAAAATTGACCTTAAATTTGTATTAATAAATCAAAATGTAAAGTATTTTGAGATTAACAGTTGTTTGTTGGATTAAAGTAGATTCAATAATCTATCTTTTTCTCATCATTTCTATATCATATCCTCCTTTCTTTTTTTAGAAAGAAATTGACTATGATCAATAACAATTTGTAACCAGCCTCCTAAACTAAGACAAACATCCATAATCCATTTTTTGGGGGAATGTTGGTGTAGTCCTCTATGCTACTTTCTGCTAATTGGGGACGCTGGCAAACTTATGGGGATCCTGACAAAATCTGAGATAATTGTCAAGTCCTGGGAAGAGCAGCTATAACCTTTGTGACAGATACCATCTATCAAGGTTCAGAAGGTCTCACTTGATCAAATCTGATCCATCTTAACCTTAACCTGGAACAAATCCACAGCCCTTTGCTTCCTGTGGAAACAAAACAGAGCCTCCTATCCGAAGCAACATATCCTTGGGCCCAAATTTTGAACTCAAGATACCTTTAAAATATATATATTGGTTTAACATAGCATCTTTTACAATCAAATGTCTCTCTCCAGTTAAAAATACCAAAGACAACATAATCCAAACTTTCTGTGTAATTTCTATCTTTATGTGGCTTATTATATTTTTAATATATGATTTTATTTTTTAAGACTTTATTTTACTTTTATAACTATATCCTTTCTCTTCTCTCTCTCAAGCCTGTGTATATTTTTACACACACTGTAAACTGTTTAGAGGGTTTTTTTTTTTTTTTTTTTACATCTGAATCTGTTCTATTGTGTATCTAATCATTTTCTGATGGTTGCTTTAAACTGCAGCATGGCTAGGACCAAAGCAGCAACCCTGGCTGCTGACTCCTCCACTCTCAGTTTCTTGACATGGCAGAGGTACATTTATCACCAGCTCTGGGAGCCATGCTCACCACCAACTCTGAGAAGCAGCTATGTGGCTTGGAGACACCTCTGTGTACGTTGGCAGGAATCTGCCATGCTGTAGAATCAAGTTTGAATGCTGCGGCGTCTCTGTCCCTTGGCCCGCATGAGAGACCCGAACTAGGAACTGCTCTTGGCTCCATTTTAGAACCCTTTTTCAAAGCTTTCTCAGGTTTTAGGTAGAATTCATCCCCCACATTGGGCACCAGATATAACCTGAAGTTTCTCAGGCCCACCTGGCCCCACAGTCCCACAGCCATTTATAAAATAATCACTTTATTTTAATTACAAACTGTATGGATTATGGATTCAGCTTCTGGTTAGCTAACTCTTTCATCTTAAATTAACCCATTCCTATTAATCTATATATTGCCACGTGGCCATGGCGTAACAGGTCTGTTGGCATCTTGTTGCTCCTTTGTCGGTGGCTGGCGTTTCTTTTGACTCCTCCCTTCTTCTCTCTGTATCTGTGCTTAGATAATCATAAGTCCCCAGATCCCTTATTTTTCAGGATTTCTTAGTTTACTTTCAGATATAAAATTGAAAATTAGTTTTTTATGATCTCAAAAAAAATCCTCCATTTTAATGGATATATTGTGAGAGTTCACATGGGGTAATTTGTCTCTCTGGCCTACATTTTTAAGAGACAAGAAAGTCCTACTACTCTACAAGTGACAGTTACATTATGCAATGCATATGAAGTCCTCAGCATAGTGCCAGGCACAGGTGAAATTTCCAGCAACTTAGAAAGTAGGTTTGTTGCCCCTGTTACTGTATGTGGCTCCTGCATGTGTCTGCCCACTGTGGACAGTCCTGGAAGGTGTATAGTGTTACAGCCTGGGCACCTTAGACTTTACATTTTGTTGTAGACTTTGTGTGTGATGGTAATGATGACTGTAAAGAGTGCAATTTCTCACTGGGCAATAGTTGGATTGTTGTCAGACCTTAAGAGGGAAACACATATGCTTGTATTTGGAAATATGTGAGACTAGCATTTCACCCTAGTCTTTCAAGGTCTATCATCACGTCATTTGATTACACTGTTCACACACATGTATGTGTATGTACAAATATATATGTATGTACAAATATATAATGCATATATATTTGTCCCTGTTGATTCTGTTTTTGTTATTTGTGTATATATATGGTTTCAAGGCTGACCTGTCTTCATTGGACAACCAATAAGGGGACTCATCGCCAAGAGAAGCTAATTCTCCTTCTCCATATCAGGTCATTTGAATTGAGACATTAGGAAGATTAGCCATCCACTCAGCCATAAAGATGCCAACCATCATCAAATAAGGTAACGTTTCAAAGTAGGAAAGAATTGTGATTGCCAAATAAAAACAGGACATATCAGCTTATTTCCTCCCTTTCCCTCCCCTTCCTTTCCCTTTACTCCTTCCTTCTTTTCCTCTCCTCTCTTCTCTTCCCTGCTTTCCTCTCTTCCTCATCCTTCTTGCCCTACTGCCTCCTCGTGTGTGTGTGTGTGTGTGTGTGTGTGTGTGTGTGTGTGTGTGTGTGAGAGAGAGAGAGAGAGAGAGAGTATATGTGTGAGTGTGTGTATTTCTCCTTTCCTACATTTCTTTCTTAAGGCAAAAATCTCTCTCCATGTTGGTAAGGCCAGCCTCAAACTACTGGGCTTAAGTGACACTAACATTTAGTCTCCTAAGTATCGGGGACTATAGTAAGAAAGCATTAGACTCAGCTTAGCAATCAAATTTCAGCCTGAGAGAAAAAAAAATAAGATTTTTGAGGGGGCGGGGGTAACTATATTCCAATTACTGGATGGGATAAAGTTATACTACAAATTATTAATTTATTTGCAATCCCAATGCAACTGACATCTTGTATTTTCATTTGATAAATCTGGCAACCCCACACAGGGTCTTCACTATTTCTTCTTTAAGTTGGAGTTGTGTGTAGCTGCTATGGGACAAAAATAAAATAAAAAACCAAAATTAATTAAGGGACTATTCTATTACTAATCTCAACTCTTTGATTCTATTCTGATTCTTTAAACTGTTCTTAAAGTATAAATTTTATATCAAAATTTACAAGATTTATATATATATATATTTTAAACTCTGTTAAGATATGAATGGTCATATAGATTACTAACTAATTCTAGAAAGAAAAAAGGCTTCAATTAGCTACATATATGTCTTTGTGTTCGAGTCTCTTATCAGTTTTCTGCAGAAATTCACGGCCAGGCCTAACATCAACTGAAGTCTCCAGAAAGAAGATGGGGCCCCACAACAAAAACAATTCCACGTGGACAATAATAACATCACTAAGCTGACAAACATCATCTGCAAATCAGCTTTGAACTACAAAGTGCTCAGAACAATTTTGAGAGGGCTGACTGAGATGATCCAGTCTCAAAGGCTACTTAAATAAGGACTTGACATAAATCCTAAACTTTGGCATTATACACAGACTGGATAACGAAGGATATAGTTACCTTTCCTAGAATTTGACAATTAACCTAAAATTTTTCTTTTCAGAATAAGATACCTTCGCCCATACCCAGCAGGAAACAATTTTAAGAATACGACGCCCACATTCCCAAAGAGGTGATGTGGGACGGGTGGTTTTTTGGTCTTTTAATGGGTTTTGGGTCTGGGATAATTTTCATTGTTTAGAGGGTTTGGTTACAAGTTGTTATTAAGGGTTAGGAAAAGGTCTAAACAAAGAAGGTTAGATTTAAGGTTTTTGTTTAAAAAAAAAAAGAAAAGAAAGAAAGAAAAGAAAAAGACAATTGCTAGTTTTAAATACTTTACATTGGATTGGATTGTTTTATATTATATACAAATTATACATTGAAATTGATATTGTTAGGAAATGCTATATGTATATTTCTAATTGTACTTATACCGTTCATTTAACAATGTAATACAAATTGTTGATTCTTGAATGTTATTATTACCAACTATTAGGATATAAAGAAATGAAAGTTAGTAGTTAGACATTACAATAGAACTTGTAGTCATATTAGGTATGTTTTCTAGATTGAGCAGAGATATTTTTGATAGACAGGTCATCTTCAAACCCTTCAGAGATCTATAGAATATGGCATTTAAAATGTTTTAATAACTTAGAAAAATTTTCTTTTTTGTTATGACTATGAGACATGTCGGCTCCTGGCAGTACCAATCTACTTCAGAGAGAATATGGGCATTGAAGAAACTGCATATGGAGTTAACTTTCATTGTGGCAAAAGTTAGCCACTGGACAACAAAGTATCCTTGAATCAACTGCTGACAACAGGACAACATGGACAGACAGAACATGAAACAAAGGACTACCGATTCTTGCCAAAACAAGTGTGGTTATGGCTTTATCAAAAGGCATCTTCTGAGGTCAGGACAATATGGCACCATCCCTGAAGTGGCCTTTACAATCCAGAAAAGGTACAGTGCCCTTTCCTTCGAAGGCAGCTGAACAGGCAGTGAGCCGATGACTTCTGATGTGCAATGGAACAGCAGCTGAAACAGTTATTCTTGAAGAGTAACTAAGCTCACGCCTCTCAATAGCAGACTGGCATTTAATAGAGGGATGTGGAGAAGAACGGGATGCTGAGATGAAGCCACACATACACGGTCAAGAAGAATGGACAGCTGAATTAAAAAACCATCAACAATTTCCAGAATTTAAAATCCTGAATCAGGACATGACACTAGTGGAATTCAGGTGTTTCTGGTACATGGACTGCTCTCACCCAAGGTGAGGTTGAACTGTTGACCTTGTGTACATCCTACTTCACAAATGAGTCTGTCAGATACATTAAGCCTATAGGCTGAAGATGATGCCCCAACACTGCGGAGAAACCTCAGGTGACTGTCCAGGCAGCTGGCTGTTTCTGTCAACTCACAATTTTTTTGGAAGCTGCTTGCATGCACTTCCTGTTTTTATTTTTGTTAGGTAATATTATTTCCTTCTTGGGCCTCTGAGGGAGTTGAAGATTAGTTAGTTATAGTTGAAGATTAATTAGTTATAGTTGAAGATTAGTTAATTATAGTTGAAGATTAGTTAGGATAGAAAGGAAATAGGTACATTTTGGACTTACCAAAACAGAATAAGTAATGGAATTATATTCTCTGAATTTGTCAAATACAAATGGACTAGACATTGTTTAGGTGTTCATCACTTGTATATATTGTATATAGTTATTGTACTTTTGTATATAGTTTTTCTTATATTAGGTACAACTTTCTTTTTTTGTCTTTTTATTAAATTAGAAAGGGGGAGATATAGTGGTATTCTATTTGTACTGAAATGTGATTTTGTTTGTATGTTAATAAATAAAGTTGCCTAGAGGTCAGAGCTATTAGCAAGCCATAGCGAAAGCCAGGGCGGTGGTGGTCCACGCCTTTAATCCCAGCACTTGGTAAGGGGCGGTGGTGGTCCACGCCTTTAATCCCAGCACTTGGTAAGCAGAACTAGGTAGATCTCTGTGTGTTCAAGGATACAGCCAACATTGGAGACACACGCCCTCAATCTCAATACCAACTATAGAAGACTTGGATAGTGACAGACGACAGTGACGAAGCAGTCACGTAGTTGGGTTTACAACCAATGAGAAGGCAGAACAGAACTCCTATTTAAAGACAAACACACAGGGGGTAGTTCCCTTTTCGGAAAAGTCTCTTGGCGGGAGAAGCTAGCTGGCGGAAAAGCAGGTAAGACTTTTAGCTCTGACCTCTTTGGGCTTTCATCCTTAAAAAAAAAAAAAAAAAAAAAACAAGGAGGAGAGAATTCTGGGAAGTGGGAGGCCAGGAGACACTGCCAGCCGCCACCATGACAAAGAGCATGTGAAGATGCCGGTAAGCCACAAGCCATGTGGCAAGGTATAGATTTATAGAAATGGATTAATTTAAGCTATAAGAACAGTTAGCAAGAAGCCTGCCACGGCCATACAGTTTGTAAACAATATAAGTCTCTGTGTTTACTTGGTTGGGTCTGAGCGGCTGTGGGACTGGCAGGTGGCAGAGATTTGTCCTGACTGTGGGCCAGGCAGGAAAACTCTAGCTACAGTTGTGCACAATTGTTTATGTCGAATATCCTTATCTTACATCTCTGAATGTATGATGACATTCAGCCAACTCTTCCCCATGTAACATTTACCTCCAAGACACCAAAGATATATTGAGTGATTATCTAGTGCAGGTGATTACACAGGTACTCACAGACTTGATCATGTCTTAAATGCTCAAGATTATAGAAAATCTTCTGTCCTGGAGCTGAAGGCCATAAGGACAAGCAGCTGCCTTCAAGGGCTTCTGATGAAATGGTGTGCTTGTCAAAGCCTTCAGTTACTATGGTGACATAAACCAGAGAAGCAGACAAAAGCACGGAAATCTTCAGATTAACAAAGAATAAAAGGCAATGAGGGGAAAGAAGAGAGTAACTGATGAGGAAAGCTATTGCCATTCCCTGGTATCAGTAGGGGCTGAAGGACATAAATGCAGGGAAGAAGAAAGGGCCCATTGGGAGAGGCAAGTGGTGTAACAAGACTTCATATCAGAATATGTTTTCTAAAATGACGACTCTGAGGCTGAGCAAAGGCTCCCATGGGCCTCTTAGATTGATGAAGAGTCCCGTTGCTGGAGTCATTTAAAACGGGATGTGAACAAAGCAATTGAAAGTGAACTGCAGGGAACACTCCTTAGATATCTGTTGGGATGGACTTGATAATCTGATAGGTCTCTTCCTTCTCTGGATGCCTATGAACCACTGGTTCATTTGAAAGCATGATGATTAAAATTCTCAGGGAAGCAGAACTTGAGAATTTAATTGAAAATAATTCTTATATAAGTGAAGCATGGTCTAGAAATTCATTGTGTGTGGGGTGGGAGTGGTACATCCACACACAACCCAGAATAAGGTGAGCACCTAGCCTCAAATCCTTGCCAGCATAAGATTTGTTACAACCATGATAAGCTGTTGTTATTCCTAACCTGTAGTTTCAGATTATTTTTCTGACACTTGGATGATTATGTGTATTTGGTTTTATTTTTCTAACTAAATAGTCTGTTCAGGACAATAGATCTCCTGGCTTACTCCAAAGCTCTAAACAAATATACTAAGTACCTGTGTTCTGAAAAATACCTCCACTATGGTGTCTATCTGAGGCATGGAAATTGCCCTCCTGATGCTCCACACCAATCCTGGATGACCATCCCAATTTTTCTACTGAAAATCTGAAACACAAATGCAGCTGTTCTGGAGAAACACTAGGCAGGGGTGCACATTAGATAAATGTTCACAGTTTTCTTCTTACTGACAGCCTCATAGGAGATGAATTACATAAGTGCTCTACCTGTTAACAGGCCTTGATTCCTGTCCCATTATTTTGCTACATCAGTTCTAATATTCCTGGTAATAGATGGTTTTTAAAGTCAATTTTGGTGCAGCTGTTATCTTCTGCTCTGCATTGTACTTGTCCTTGAATCAGTGACTTCAACTCTTTTCACTCTGTCCCTGCCTCTCCAGTCCTAGAGGCTCTGCCTGCTGGCCTCCACCTCCTACTTCTATCTGTTCTTTACACTGAAAGTACATTAAACTGCTCAAGTAGAGCCTTGATCTTATCACTCGTTTGTTCAAAACCTGTCAGCTGCAGCCCATTCTCCATAAGGCTTCCCTGAACATCAGTCATCACACCCCTATTACCTTTGCTATCCGCCTTCCATCTGTGCTGTTGTTTACTTCATATTTATCTTTAAACGAACTCACTCTTAAAACTTAAATGTATTCTGAAAGGGAACTTTATCTTTAAGAGAATGGAAAACCAGCACCATCTATCATAATAGAAGCTCAATATGAAAACACATGCACTGAAAACAAAACAGTGTATGTTTTTCAGGCTAGATAAGCATTGCCCCGGCTCTACACCGGAGATTGTATCTCTCCATGTTTACAAAGGTGTGAAATGATTTCCTTTTCTTCCATTTGTCTCTCCTGATTCATGGCCCTCTTCTCTTTTGCTCAAGCCCAAGAAGCCAAACCCTATGAATAAAGCACAGTTTTCCTTAACTCCTGATTTTCAGTTGAGTTCTGTCTATGGCAACCCAGCAGTGTTCACAAGAGGGAAAAGTGATGACTCTAGGGTTTTGCTCCTAAATTCTGCATTGGAGGGTCACCATAGATTGTCAGTGTCCCTAAGCCAAATATTACTGCTTACTTCAAGGTAACTTATGATATGCAGCTCTCCCCTCATTTCTTAACACCTGAGAGTGATGACAGTGGCCCCTTTAATATTCGAAGGCAACTGTATCTGTCTTTGTGATTGTCCTATACCTATGCTTTTGTTATTACTTTCTCTAAGACTACCTCCTTTGACTGTCCAGTTTGTAGACACCATGACAAATACAGTGCTCATGGGTTGGATTGACATCAGATGACTCTCTATTTGGCTTCATCCAAGATTAAAGAGAACTTGATGGATAGACTGTTTCTCTAGAGCTTGCTTTGTGCAAATACTAAAAGCTGTGTCCAGTATATAACTTTGTGAAAGAACATTGTCATCTACAGAGTTCATTCTTGAAAACCATGCACTTGAGTTATAAAAAGAAAATCTCAAAAAACTTATAATGTTTTAAGTAAGAACCCAATTCTGTATTTGGCCACAAACATAGCGATCCTTGGCATTGCACAGCCAATGGCCATGGGTTGGACATGTCTGCAAGAGTAACAAATGTGTTCCTCACTCTGAATAACACCTTCTTATGCAATAAACATCAACATCGCATGGGTAAGATCAGGCTGGATGGAGTCTTAGCCATCCTTTGAGCTCAGTTTCTTTCCAAATGAACCTCATTCTCCTTGTACTTCCCTTTAATGCCTTACACCTGTATTTAGAACATTTCTTTTGCTCAGATAGACAACCTGTCACCATAGTAGATTTGGTCACAGTTCCAATGCTGACTTCTCCACAATGCCTGGAATGATGTGGCTCTGTTAATAATGTCCCCAAATCCTGCATCATTTGCCAAGTACAGAGAGTTGTATTCACTTAGATCCCTGGCAGAGTCTTACCTTGCATGCAGGCCTATTGGCCTTTTGGTCCTATTCCTTGTGGCTTTTTCTCTAAGGCACTCAACTTGTTTCAGCTGGTATAATGATTATGCCTTCCTTTACTGTTCTGAAAACTTTTCTCATTCATGCATTTAACAAATAGAATGAAACCAATAAAGTGCCAAGTACATGGTTGGTGTTAAAAATACTGTTATTTGTAAAACAATGGAATTTCTGGCCCTTTGAGTTAATAGCCTAAATAAAACTACAAAATCTTTTGTAACAAAAACCTTTGTAAGAGAGACCCAAGCTCTGGTGTTCTTATCAGTAATTTATATATGCAACACAATTATATAGTAGCCACTATCTACCATTTTGGATAAAACTGCCTTAGGTTTGGGGACTACCTTTCTCTGGGAGATAGCTTCCATGAGGTGAAGTAGCAGACAATGGGTAAGAGGTAACCTAAGCTGCCTGGAGAAGCAGCCCTGATTGCTCATGTGATCCTTAAACTTGATTGTCAACTGACCAGATTAAGAGTTACCCAGAAGATTTGTAAAGCACACCTGGGAGTGCATCTGTAGTGCATTTACAGACATGATTAGATCCTGATGTCTCTGACATAGTCAATGCTTTCACCAGTTAGTGGATTCAAATTACAAGTAGACCTTTGAGATGTAGTGAAAGCTATGGCAAGTGAACACAGCTAGAGCAAGTAGGTCACTGGCTGTCTTTGAAGGTTGTCCTGCTTTCGTTTTATGTTATTATGATAAAACACTCACCAAAAGCAACTTTGGAGAAAAGGATTTATTTGGCTTACACATCCTGATTAGAGTCCATCATTGAGGGAAGTCATGGCAGAAATTCAAGTAGGTGCCAAGGCAGGAACCATGGATGGATACTGCTTATTGACTTGATCCCATGGCTTGTTTAGCCTACTTTCTTATAAAACTTATGACCACCTTGTATGGAGTGGTACCACTCACAGTGGGCTGGATCTTCCCACATCAATCATTAATTAAGAAAATGCCTTAAGACTTGCCCACAGGCCAGTCCTATGACACATTGATGTAATGCTAACCAGCACAAAGGTCCATATCTGGCCTCGACTCCTTCCTTTATTTACCATGCTTCTTGCCTGCCATAGTTGAAGAGCTTTGACCCATCATTCTTTCCCCACTATGATAATGAAGCCTGTGGAGCTGTAAACAAAACAAACCCTGACTCCTTTAAATCATTTTGAGTAGGTATATTATTCATGACAATATTAACGTAACTGACACTCTCACTTTCAGTTTTGTAGTTATGCTGAAAATAGCACCTCTAAGCATCAGTCTCCTCATCTCCAAAATGGATTATCTCTATGTATTTTCCTCATATAGTTGTCATAATAAGTTAAGATAATACATACAAATGCTCATAATAAATTCCAATGCCAATCAAGTGTTCAGTCTGTCATTAGTGGCTGGGAATAAAATATTCATTAGCTAATGAAAGACTAGATATTTATTCTCCAGGAAAAGGCAAGGGTCATATTTGTTTAGGACCATCTGGATTGAAATTGATGTGAAATTTAAGTACCAGGACTGTAATTGCACATAAACTTGGAGGAAACACATTACAGGAGGAGCCATGGAAAGAACTAGAAGGTATTCTGAGGAAATAGGAAATACTATAGGATGATCCAAATTAGAAAAATCATGTCCATGTTCTACTAAGATTCCATACATGAAACACTTTCTTGGACATTTTACAGATGAGCTAGGGACATAGTATTAAGCATTTTGTCAACAAATATTTACTGTATTGAGTGCATTCTGTTTGCATGACACCTCAGACCCAGTGTGAATGATGAAAGTGTATGTAATTTATTTTTTAAAAAGTTACTATCATACTTGCCCTGAGATAATTTACAAAAGATACATAAACATGATGGCTTACCTTTTTCTCCTGATAAAAGGAATGTAATTGATAACCTAGCAGTATTCTAGCTATAGCTCCACTTACTCTGTTATTTTTTAAGTACTGAAGGGTAAAGGATGTTAGCTGGTAGGGTTGTTTGGCTCATTCATCTTTGATAACAGGACAGACCTCCATTTCAAGGGGAGAGAGAGAAGGACAAAGAAAATCCCTGGTTTACCAGAAAGAGACCACCTCCAAGGAATCCCATGGGGTACTTTAGAATAAGCGGCAAATTCCTCTGGTAAGTATCATAGGTACCACTTTGAACATCCACTTGATATGAACAGCATTGGACTGATGGTATATATTCACTAGCATATTCCAACAAGAACTCAGAAGTAAGAACAGCTTTCCCATAAGTCACATGATGAAACAGAGCCAATGAGAACAAGTTCCTGGTCCAAAGATAGCCAACGGATAAATAGTGGAGCCAGAATTCAGGTTCAAATTGACCCAGATATTAAGGGTCTGTAAGAAAACTTTTCCTTTTGAAAGGAGTCATGAAGTCCATTAGTTAGACTAAATATTGTTAAGAGTGGTAGCTTCTAGAACCTGTGGGTAAGTGTCCATGAAAACTCCCACAGCTTTCTGATCCAAGATTGTCAGCAGCATCTTTGTTGGCATAACTAAATGTTAAATTTATAACTTGGGCAATTAACTGAGACTTCTGGAAGGCTTCAGTTTTTGAAGCCTTATTATTCTGGATACATTGGTATTTATTTTTGCCTCTGATTTTAATTATTTAGTATCATCTACAAAAAGAAAATTCCTCTTACTCCATAACAAGATACATTTTTCAATGCTTTATTTTGTCTGCCTCAAGGAATTTAGAAATGTTCTTTGAAATCCATGTGAAAATCTATGTTGAAAGGGTATTTCTATGGGAATATATCTGAGTGCCAGATCATGGATTTTTAAACTTACTGATATGTGGGAATCCACAGAGAATTCCTAGTGAGATCTGAGCCTGCTTTACCAGCAGGGCTGCATAAGAGGATTATTAGACCACTGGCCTGGGTACCAGGTGCTTAGAAGGGTCTACACTTGGCTGTATCTATCAAGGGGGAGGTCTTTTGCCTTGCCCCCTGGCATTGTTATAAAAAGTCCTTTTGAATAATGTTCTGGGCCATTGGATATTGACTAAGGCCCTCCCAAAGCTATTCTGTGTTTCTGTCTTTCCTCTCTTCAACTTGGTCTGTCTTTCTACTTGATATTTTCTTACCCCTCTCTCCTCAAGAGTACCCTGGAAAAAGTAGGGGAAGGTCCCCCACACTGATATTTAAAAACCCAGATCCTAAAAGATAACAGAATTTGTAATATCTCTAACTAGTATGTATCATTTCATGGTCTCTACGATCTGTCTGAAAGAATGTGTGGATTAAAATTACTTCTACAGTAAATATGGTCCAACCTAGGCCTCCATATTACAAGTCATTGGCTCATATAATTTAGATACATTAGGATACTGGTAGAACTGGCTAGGAATTCAGATCTCAGGGATCAATTACCCTGAAAATCTGTGGTTAACTCCCTTCCTTAAGTGATATTTTCTGTCAAAATTGATTCAACTCCATGCTCTGTGCCAGAGAGACTGACTTTTCATCATAAGACAAAGCATCATCAGCGGGCTTCCAGTGGAGCAGATGAAACTCTACATTAACACATGGAATCCTTGCTAGCTCATTACACAGCTAGTTATTTTATATATGCCACAGTTAAGAAAACTAAGGTTCTAAGGAAGAAATCCTTTATCCACTGTGAAATATGTAGTGATGGGCAGAGCTGAAACTTAAAAACTGTCTAACTCAGAAGACTGTTCAGAAGACTGTTACTCCATCAGATGGCTTGCTACATAAGCACCAAGGAACTTGAACTCCTGGCTGAATCAACAGAGCTCACCTAAATAGCACTTGATTAACAGGGTTTGTTCTCTTGGCACCCTTGGTGGGATACCTAGTCATGTGGTGCAAGATCCAATTGGCTCTGACTTGCCAATGAGCTCATTTTTAAGTGCCTCCTTCCTCTTCCCCCCTCTTCTCGCCATTCACCTATGATCATCATTGCCATCCTCATATGTCTAAATTAGACCTGTCTTCAAATCTCAAGTTTGGACACTTTGTTGATTTCTGAGACTTTTGATAAATGTTTGCATTTGAAAACACAAGCTGCTTTTGTGAGGTTGGTAATATGAGCTTAAATAACTAACACTCCTATATTTGGCTTATATCATTTGTACCAGAGCTGCTGGTCTAAGGAAATGACTTATTGAGATTCTACAAGGTTAAAATTGGGACTCAGGAAATAGACTCCCCATCCTACAGGTCAAAAGACAGGCAGGCATGTGTGTAGTATACACAGGGATAGATTGCTGCTGCACCTGTGTTTGATCTGACTAAAGACCTGTAGGAAATCCTCAGTGGGCATCACTGTAGTGCTTCTGGTGACCAGCTTATCTGACTTTGGCAATCCATCATGGGTAATCAGTAGATGGGTCTCAGAGAACTCCTCTGGTAATAAGATGAAAACCGATTTGGGGAGAGTGAGAGGCAAATTGACAAAAACCAAACAAATACAAAATTCCCCAAAATAAAACCTCATGTAAAGTTAAAATGGTGTTAGGAAATACCTTGGTTATTGTGTCTCACATTTAATGGGCTACAGGGTGCCCAGATTAAGCATTATGATGTGTCTATGAAGAAGTTTCCAGATGAGGGCCTGAGATAGTTCAGTAAGTAAAGTTGTTTTCTGCCAAGCTTGATGACCCAAGTTTGACCCCTATAACCTACACAGAGGAAAGAGAGAACCAATTCTTGAGAGTGCCCTCTGACCTCCATATATGTAAAAAGAATTCTTAAATATAAAGAGTATGTGATCACTTTGAGTGGATATTTGCTACCCAGGTGCAAGCCACACCAGTCAGAATAGATAAGAACCCAACCTACCCTTGGAACCCTCCCACATCCTGGGTTCAGAGCCTAAACTGATACAACCTCCCACTCACTACCCACTCCCACTGCCATGCCAACTCCTATGCTGATAGATATCTGCTGCTCAGGTGCAGGCCAGTCAGCCAGTCAGAAGAACAGAGACAATCTGTTGGACCAAAGGCCCTGCTAGCTGCTGGCAGAAATCCAGCCTCAACTCTGATGTAGACTGTCTGCACCAGCAGTCAGAAATACAGACCACAAAGACTAGAAGACCAAAGAGGAAACAGAAAACAAGGAACAAAATACCTATCCAACAAAGACAAAACAAGAAATCGGCACCTAGACCTAAATTCATCCCAAACCCAGCTGCCTGGACACCAGTATAAGAACAAAATCAGCAACAACAGGGCAATATGATACCACCAGAGCTCAACAATCCTACTGCAGCAATCCCTGAATATTCCAACACAGCTGAAGAAAAAGAAAATGACCTTAAAACCAACTTTATGATGATAATAGAGATCCTTAAAGAGAAAATGAGTAAATCCCTTAAAGAAATCTAGGAAAAACACAAACAATGGGAAGAAATGAATAAATTGCTTTAAAAAAGCAAAACAAACAAACAAAAAACAGGTGAAGGAAATTAATAAGATTATTTCAAGTCCTGAAAATCAAAATGGAAGAAGTGATAAAGAAAACACAAATGGAAGGAATCCTGCAGATGGAAAATCTAGGTAAGTAAACAGAAGCCACAGAAGCAAGCACCACCAACAAATACAAGAGATGGAAGAGAGGATCTCAGACATAGAAGACACAATAGAAGAAAGTGTTAACTCAGTCAAAGAAAATGTTTAATCTAAAAAATTCGTGACATAAATATCCAGAAAATGTGGGACACTATGAAAAAAATCAAACCTAGGAATAATAGGAATAAAAGAAGGAGAATTTCAAGCTCAAAGGCCCAGAAAACATTTTTTAACAAAATCATAGATGAAAATTTTCCTAACCTAAAGAAGGACATACCTATAACTGTACAAGAAGCTTACAGAACACCAAATAGATTGGATCAGAAAAGAAAGTCACCCCGCCACATAATAATCAAAATGCTAAACATACAGAAGAAAGAAAGATTATTAAAAGCTGCAAGGGGAAAAGGCCAAGTAACACATAAAGGTAGACCTATTAGAGTTACACCTGACTTCTCAATGGACACTCTAAAAGCCAGAAGGGCATGGACAGATGTATTGCAGACTCTAAAGAGACCACAGATACAAGCGCAGACTACTATACCCAGCAAAACTTTCAATCACCATAGATGGAGAAAACAAGATATTCCATGACAAAGTCATTTTTAAACAATATCTAGCCACAAATCCAGCTCTCCAAAAGGTACTAATAGAAAAACTCCAACCCAAGGAGGTTAACTACACCTTTGAAAATACAGGCAACAGATAATCTCACACCAACAAAATCTGAAGAAGGAAGAACACATACACACACACACACACACACACACACACACATACAGAGAGAGAGAGAGAGAGAGAGAGAGAGAGCCACCACCACCACCATCACCACCACCACCACCACCAAAATAACAGGAATTAGCAATCATTGGTCATTGGTATCTCTCATATCAATAATTAATTCCCCAATAAAAAGACACTGGATAACAGAATGGATACAAAAATAGAATCTATCCTTCTCCTGCATATAAGAAACATACTTCAACATCAATGATAAACATTACCTCAGAGTAAAAATTTGTGAAAAGATTTTCCAAGCAAATGGATCCATAAAACAAGTTGGTGTAGCTATTCTAATATCTAACAAAATAGACCTCACACCAAAATTAATCAAAACAGATAAGGAAGGACACTTTATACTCATCAAAGGAAAAATCCACCAAGACAACATCTCAGTTCTTAAAATCTATGTCCCAAACACAAGGGCAGCAAGAATTCTGAAAGAAACATCACTAAAGCTTAAATCGCATATTGAACTTCACACATTAATAGTTTAGTACCCACTGTCACCAATGGATAGATCATCTAAATAAAGACTCAATAGAAAAATAATGAAACTAACAGGCATTATGACTCAAATGAAACTAACAGAATATTTCACTGAAATACAAACAAAATACCTTTTTCTTAACACCTCACAGTTCTTCTCCAAAATTGACCGCGTACTTGGTTACAAAGCAAGTCTCAGCAGATATAAGAAAATTGAAATAAATTCCTGCATCTATCAGGATTGAAGCTGGATTTCAACAATGACAGAAAGCCTACAAACTCATGGAAACGGAAAAAAACCTCTAATCAATGACTACTGGGTCAAGACAGAAAGAAAGAAAGAAATTAAAGACTTCCTAGAATTCAATGAAAATGAAGGCACAACATACTCAAACTTATGGGACACAATGAAAGCTATGCTAAGAGGAAAGTTCATAGCACTAAATGACTTCATAAAGAAATTAGATCTCATATTAGCAACTTCTAAAAGCACAGAAAGAAGCAAGCAGACCCAAGAGGCAGGAGGCTGAAATCAGTAAAATAGAAACAAAGAGAACAATCCAAGGAATCAGTGAAAGAAAGAGTTGGTTCTTTGAGAAAATCAATAAGATAGACAAACCCTTATCCAAACTAACTGAAAGAGAACATCCAAACTAACAAAACCAGAAATGAAAGGGCACATGACAACAAAAGTCAAAGAAATCCAATGAATCATCAGGTCATTCTCAAAAAACCCTATACTCCACAAAATGGGGAAATCTATAAATAAATAAATAAATAAATAAATAAATAAATAAATAAATAAACCTAAAAACAATTTTCTTGATGGATACCACTTCCCAAAGTTAAATCAAGACCAGATAAACAATTTAAATAAACCTAACCGCCACAGAAGTAAAAGCAGTCATTAAAAGTCTTCCAACAAAAAACAAAACAAACAAACAAAAAGAGGGCCAAATGGTTTTAGCAAAGAATTATTTATTATTAAGCAATTTTTATTCATTTTATATACCAATCACAGATCCCTATCTCTTCCCTCCTCCCACCTCACCCAGCCTTACCCCCCAACTCACAGCAGTTCCTCCTTAGAAAAGGTAAGGCTTACCATGGAGAGTTAACAGAGCCTAGTACATTTAGTTGAGCCAAGTCCAAGCCCCTCCCCCTGCATCAAGGCTCTGCAAGGTGTATCCCCCATAGGTAATGGGCTCCAAAAAGCCAGATCATGAACCAAGGATGGATCCTCCTTCTACTGCTAGGGGGCCCCTTAAGCAGATCAAGCTACACAACTGTTTCACTTATGCAGAGGACCTAGTCCAGTCCCATGCAGATTCCACAGCTGTTGGTCTAAAGTTCATGAGTTCCCATTAGCTTGCTTTGGTTGTCTCTGTAGGTTTCCCCATCATTATCTTGATGCCCCTTGCTCTTCACTCTCTTCAAGTGGACTCCTGGAGCTCAGCCTGGTGCTTGGCTATGGATCTCTTCATCTGTTTCCTTCAATTACTGCAAGAAGGCCCTATGATGACAGTTAGAGTATTTGACAATTTGATTACCTGGGTAAGACAGCTCAGACACCCTCTCCTCTATTGCTAGTAGTCTAAGCTGGGGTGATCCTTATGGATTCCTATGAACTTTTATAGCACCAGATTTCTCCTTATTCCCATGATGTCTCCCTCTATCACGGTATCTCTTTCACTGCTCTCCCATTCTGTCCCTGTTCCAGCTCAGCCATTCCATTCCCTTAAGTTCTCATCCCCCATCCCCTACCCTCTATTGCCCCCTCACTCCCAGTTTACTCATGGAGATCTCATCTATTTCCCCTTCCCAGGACAATCCATGCATCCCTCTTAGGGTCCTCTTAGGGACTCTTAGGGTCGTAGTCTGGTTATCCTTTGCTTTACATCTAGTATCCATTTATGAGTAAGTGCATACCATGTTTGTCTTTCTGAGTCTGACTTACCTCACTCAGGATGATATTTTCTAGTTCCACCCATTTGCCTGCAAATTTTGTGATATCATTTTTTTTCTCTGCTGAGTAGTACTCTGCTGTGTATATGTACCACATTTTCTTTATCCATTCTTTGGTTGAGGGGCATCTAGGTTGTTTACAGGTTCTGGATATTATGAATAATGCTGCTATGAACATAGTTGAGCAAGTGTCCTTGTGGTATGATTGAGCATTCCTTGAGTATATGCCCAAGAGTGGTATCACTGGGTCTTGAGGTAGATTGATCCCCAATTTTCTGAGAAACCACCATACTGATTTTCAAAGTGGCTGTACAAGTTTACACTCCTACCAACAGTAGGAGTAAATGTTCTTCTTGCCCCACATCCTCTCCAACATAAGCTGTCATTAGTATTTTTTATCTTAGCCATTCTGACAGGTGTAAGATGATATCTCCAAGTTGTTTTGATTTACGTTTCTCTGATGACTAAGGATATTGAGAAACTCCTTAAATGTCTTTTGCCCATTTGAGATTCTTCCATTGACAATTCTCTGTTTAGCTCTGTAGCCCATTTTTAAATTGAATTGTTTGGTATTTTGATGTCTAGTTTCTTGAATTCTTTATATATTTTGGAGATCAGCCATCTGTCAGATGTGGGGTTGGTGAAGATCTTTTCCCATTCTGCAGGCTGCCATTTTGTCTTATTTGCTGTGTCCTTTGCCTTATAGAAGCTTCTCAGTTTCAGGAGGTCCCATTTGTTAATTGTTGCTCTCAGTGTCTGTGCTACTGGTGTTATATTTAGGAAGTGGTCTCCTGTGCCAATGTGTTCAAGGCTACTTCCTACTTTTTGTTCTATCAGGATCAGTGTAACTGGATTTATGTTGAGGTCTTTGATCCACTTGGACTTGATCTTTGTGGATGATGACAGATGTGAATCTATTTGCAATCTTCTCCATGTTGGCATCCAGTTATGCCAGCACCATTTATTGAAGATGCTTTCTTTTTTCTACTGTACAGTTTTGGCTTCTTAATAAAAAATCAGGTGTTCATAGGTGTGTGGATTAAAACCAGGGACTTCAATTTTATTCCATTGGTTCACATGTCAGTTTTTATGCCAATACCAAGCTGTTTTTTTTTTTTTACTGTAGCACTAAAGTAGTGCTTGAGGTCAGGGATGGTGATGCCTACAGAAATACTTTATTGTACAGGATTCTTTTAGCTATCCTGGGTTTTTTGATTTTTTTTTATATGAAGTTGAGTATTGTTCTTTCCAGATCTGTGAAGAATTGTGTTGTGATTTTGATGGGGATTGCATTGAATCTGTAGATTGCTTTTAGTAAGATTGCTATTTTTTACTATGTTAATCCTACCTATCCATGAGCATGGGAGATCCTTCCATTTTCTGATATCTTCTTGATAATTTCTTTCTTCAGAGGCTTAAAGTTCTTATAATTTAGGTCTTTCACTTGCTTAATTAGAGTTACCTCAAGGTATTTTATGTTATTTGTGGCTATTGTAAAGGGTGATGTTTCTCTGACTTCTTTTTCAGCCCATTTATCATTTGTATATAAGAGAACTACTGATTTTTTTTTAGTTAATCTTGTATCCTGCTACATTACTGAAGGTGTTTATCAGCTATAGAATTTTTGGTGTCACTTATGTATACTATCATATCATCTGCAAATAGTGAAAGTTTCACTTCTTTTATTCAATTTGTATCCCCTTGATCTCCTTTTGTTGTCTTATTGCTCTGGCTATAACTTCAAATATTATATTGAATAGATATAAGCAGAGTGGACAGCCTTGTCTTGTTCCTAATTTAATGGAATCACTTTGAGTTTCTCTCCATTTAATTTGATGTTGGCTGTTGACTTGTTGTAAATTGTCTTTATTATGTTTAGGTATTTTTCTTGTATTCCTGATCTCTCCAAGACCTTTATCATGAAGGGGTTTTGGATTTTGTCAAAGGCTTTTTCAGGATCTAATTAGATGATCATGTGGTTTTTTTCTTTCAGTATGTAATATACCATGGTGTATTACATAGACAGATTTTTGTATGTTGAACCATACCGCATCTCTGGGATGAAGCCTACTTGATCATGGTAGATAAGTTTTTTGATATGTTCTTTTATTTGGTTTGCCGGTATTTTGTTGAGTATTTTTGCATCAATGTTTGTGAGGGAGATTGGTTTGTAATTCTCTTTCTTTGTTGTATCTTTGTGTGGTTTGGGTATCAAAGTAACTATAGCCTCATAGAAAAGTGTAGCTGAAGTTTTCTCTGGTCCTGCCCACCCCCACAGAACCTGCAATCACTTATAAAATAATCACTCAGAAGCTTATATTAAGTAAAATTCCTCGGTCATTAGCTCAGGCATATTATTGACTAGAACTTACACTTAAATTAACCCATAATTCTTATTTATGTTTAGCCACGTGGCTTGGTACCTTTTTTCAGTTCTACCTTCACATCTTGCTTCCTCTGTGTCTGGTTGGTGACTCCTGACTCAGCCTTCCTGTTCCCAGAATTCTCATCTCTGCTTATCCTGCATATACTATACTTCCTGTCTGGCTAATGGCCAATCATCATTTTATTTATCAATCAATGGGAACAATACATTCACAGCATGCAGAGCACCATCACCCATCAGTCCCCCAATATACTGTATCTCTCAATAAAATTTGCCTGCAGATCAGAGGAAAAAGCCAGTCACTATATAGAAGTCAGGCAATGGTAGCACATGCCTTTAATTCTATCACCTGGCAGGCATGGGTCTGTTTGAATCTCTGTGATTTCAAGGCCACACTGGGAAACTAAGCCAGGCATGGTGACATACAGCTTTAATCCCAGCACCAACCATAGAGGTCTGGAGGTCTGTATAGACAAACAGGAAGTAGAAGAGCTGGGCAGGGAGAAGAAGTGATGTAGCTGGGCTGAGACAGCAAATGAGAGAACATATAGGTTTGGGTAGACAGGAAGTAGCTTGCTTTTGGAACCTGTGGAGTTGGTGAGGTAAGGTTAGCTGTGGCTTTTCCTATTCCTGTGATCTCTTTCGGGCTTTAACCCCAATTTCTGGCTCTGAGTTTTTTATTAATAAGATTGTTTAGCAATTTGTCTACAATTGGCATTCCAGCATGGCAAAAATTCACTAAAAAGCTGCTTGTGGTCTTGCCCCCATACTCAGGCTTGAGCTGCATGTGACTGAATCTCCATGCCACATGG
>CABHPH010115544.1:8849-21544 GCA_902168325.1 Peromyscus nudipes
TTTCTTTCTTTCTTTCTTTCTTTCTTTCTTTCTTTCTTTCTTTTTTTAATTTTTCGAGACAGGGTTTCTCCGTGTAACAGTCCTGGCTGTCCTGGTACACACTTTGTAGACCAGGCTGGCCTTGAACTCAAGGAGATCCTGTGGTGATATTTGATTTGTGCCGAAATGTGGTGATATTTTATTTGTATGCTAATGAATAAAGTTTGCCTGGAGATCAGAGGAAATAGCAAGCCATTAATGCAAAAGTCAGGCAGTGGTAGCACACACCCTTAATTCGATCACATGGCAGGCAGGGTCTCTGTGTGTTCAAGGCCACAATAGGGAACAGAGCCAAGCATGGTGACACACGCCTTTAATCCCAGTACCAACCATAGAGACCAGGAGGTCTGTACAGACAGGCAGTGACAAGGAAGTGAGGTAGATGGCCTAAGTGCCAATGAGAGGGCAGAACAGCAAGGCAATAAAGGCATGGGTAAGACAGGAAGTAGCTCACTTTGGAAGCTACGGCGTGATGAGTTAAGGTTAGCTGGTGGCTCTCACTATTTCCCTGATTTCTAAAGCTTTCACCCCTATATTTGGCTCTGTGTTTTTTATTTAATAAGACCGCTTAGAAGTTCGGCTACAAGATCCACCTGTCTCTGCCTCCCAAGTGCTGGGATTAAAGGCATGTGCCGCCACGCCCGGCTGAGCCACAATTCTTAATTGAAAAAAAGTGTTAGCAATTGTGTCTTTGGCTGAGAATTTTCTCAACTTTTATGTCTGCTTCCCTTTTCATTATGAACAGAACTTCAGTCTTCTTGCATTGTGACATAACTCGTCAATAGAAGCCATGACGTAGCGTCAACACTTGGAGTATTTTACTGTGTTAAGTATTCTAGTTTCTTACTCAAATATTTATCATCCGTAAAACCTGGGCATGAATACTGTTCATTCAAGCTTTTTATTTCCATTTGAGACACCATAAAGAATAGATAGGAGCAACTACCTCCTGCCAATGTTCTGAGCACAGCCACTCTGATAACCTCTAAAAGACAGAGTCTCTCTGCTCAGCCTCCCCTACACCTTCACTGTCCCTCTTTATGTTTCCAGTTTCTTCTACTCATTGCCCAATACAAAGCTACTTCTACATGGGGGTGGGGGTGATATTTCCTAGAGCAGCCATTTCTTCACACCAGTCTTTATCAGGACATTTAGGCTGCCATCACACAATGCTGAGTACTTTAAAAAAACAGAAATTACTGCAGTCTGGAGACTAGGAATTCCAGATCAAGATAACAGTTGAGTTGCTACGTAATGAAATTTGCTTCGTGGGTATTCTATTGCAGACAGGCTAGGCATCTCCCTAAGCTTTGGAAAGGCCTTATATTTTATTTCAAAGGGTTAAAATTATTGAGAAGCACAAAACTATAGGCAATAAAGAGCAAGACCAAATCTCTAGGGTGAAGCCCAGGAACCTGTATTTAAATTCTTATTGGTGTTGAAGTTGGAAAACCACTAACTATGCACAGTTTACTTAGGTGAGGAAGTCCAGCTTGAAGGGGCACTGACTTGTATGACAGTTACCTTTAAGAAACAGTCACTGGTTTCTGCTCCATTAAGTGGTTATGGTTTCACTTTCGCACTCTTTACAAAATCCCACCCCTTCTGTCTGTCCTAGTAACATGGACACGCCCACCTCACTTCCCCTTAATGGGATCTGTGTAAAACTTCAGTCAGGCAGTGGCTTCTGATCTGACAGTGACCACATAGCAGATAACCTGTGGACATTCTCAAGAGCATCTCCAAGCCCTCGGAGTAACATCTTGTGAGCATCATGTTAGCCAGTATAACATAGACTCCAGATCATGCTGAGGCCACTGGATACTCCCCAGGGTCCATGACTAATGCATCTCAACTTTGTTCAAACCATAGTGCTTGAGCTTTACTCATTTATACTCTGTAAGCTATGAACTGATTTCCCATTCTCCATATCTCACTCGGTGCAAGAAGACACACGCAAGGGCTTGGTCTTTGCATATGCTTGTATGCATATAAACATTTTTGGGATGCTGAATTCACTTATATTAGAGGAAAGTGAAGCAAAGACTTCAGGTAAGTTCTTTTATTTCAAGAAATCCATGGGAGTCTACTTAAGGAGTATTAGGGAGTTTATTAGGATATAAATTGGGGAGAACAACTCACTAAGCAGGGTAGATAAATCCATCGCAGGGTCCTGGGAAGATGATGGCTGGCCCCATGTTGCTTCTGCTGCCTGAGCCAGTCCACACCATCCAAGCCCACGAGGGAGAGAAGAGAGTAAGGCATACATGCCCTTCAGGTCTTAAGCTAGCCTGGAGGCCACGCCCTAGGGGTTGGTACCTCAAGGTCATAGGTGGAACAGGTACCCGCTACATTCTCTGGACTCTAAAGTTTCTTAACTGTTTTTCCAGATGCACTATAGCTTCAGCAGTAACACTGGCTTAATCCGCATTCTCCCTCCAAAAGAAGAGAGACCCAGGTGAATGTGTGACTTCTATTCTGTGCTTCTCTCAGAGAGGAATGAGTTCAAAGCTTTTCTTAATGAGTTACTTGACGCTAGAGAAATGGCTTTGGTGAGAGTGCTTTCTGCTATGGCAGAGGATCTGGGTTCAGTCCCCAGCACCTACATGGTGGTTCACAAATATCCATAACTTCAGTTCTAGGGGATTGGATACCCTCTTCCCAACTCCACAAGCACCAGGAGCACACACAATGCATGTACATTCACATGCAGGCAGAACAGTCTCATACAGAAAGTAAAATAAATACATCCAAAATAATTCAAGGAGTTTCCTCTTTTTGATTTGGCTTATGAAAATTCATTGTAATACGAAATACAAATACTATTAATATGAACTTTTTGGAAGCTTATATTGGTATGTCAAAATGGCAAATACTTAGTTTAAAAACCAAATCTTTGATGCTTCTCTTAAGAACACAAAACATTCATGAATGAATGGTAAAGATAATGGAAGCTAAAGCAGGGTAATTCAAATTAAATAATTTCTTAAAAAAAACAATTTCTGTAGCTCTCCATTCTGGTTTAATAATAAATAGAAGATGTCTTCATTGAGAATGTAAATGAGATTTCTTGTATGAAGCTATCTGTGCTTACCACATTCCATCATTGAATAATTTACTGACAGACACTGAAAGGCCAGAAAGCAGAATTGTTGCTTCATAAATCTCATTATGATATTTTGTGATTGTGTCTCCCCAGTGCTATGTGATTATGAGCCTGGGCAAGTTTTTTCGCCTCTCAGAGTCTCTGCGCTCCCACAGTATGAGGAAAGTGAGTCACATGATCCACAGGATCCTTTTCTAATCTAAAATTTTATGACGTTTTAGGTCGTTGGTTTTATTTTATCTTGTTTTCTTGTGTTCTGTCAACCATGTAATGCAGACGGATTCTGGACCCAGAAATGAATTTATAAGTTGTTTCTTTACTTCCTCACTGTGTGAGCATCAACAATACACCCTTTTCTGAGCTTCTTCATGTGTGAAAAGTTGAGAGCACCTTCCTCCTGAGATCATGATCCATCGCGAAATTTCCAAAGTAACAAGGACAGAAGCCTTCCCTGGTCAGGTCCTCCATAAGTCATATTCTTTTTCTTACACTGCAGCATCTTAGAAGTCTCAAATCTGCCTTTCCTATGGCTGTGTTCTGGCCTCTGTGCCTATAGGAAAGAGAATACTGTGGGAGGGTGGACTAGATTGATGTCAAGATAGAGATGAGCACCCGAGCTGATAAGGCCTAAAACACTTCATTGTTTCCTCTTTCTGCTCCTTTTGACTTAACCTGGGTAGGAAGAATGCTGCCATCTGTGGACGACATTTATCCCTCTCAATATGTCTTTATCTTTTTGTCATTACGATCTAGCATCAGCCAAACTTCCATAGAAGAAATATATCCGAGTCGTTAAAAAAAAATCACTTACTTCCTGTAGAATCTGAAATCTTTTCTTGCTTTTTTTCCACTGGTATTTCATGTTATTATTATGTCTCTCAACTTTTAAACTTAAAATAGAATGACTTTGTGGATTACATGTCATTCAAAAGTAAACCAGTGCATGAAATTAAGGGTAAGCATGGTTTCCAGTACTGCTTTATATAATGTGTCATGTTTTCTGACTTCACAGAAACACATGGAACATGTTGACAAAACTGGCTATTACTACCTAGCTCTAAGGCAAGTGCCATAAAACCAACTCCTCAATGGCCGTGAGATGTTCTCTTTGCTTCATTGTATTAAAAAAATTTTTTTAAATCAGTTTTAAAAGATCGTTTTACACCAAATGTTGAATAGTATGAAGGTGTAGAACATTGTTCTAATCAGTTTTTGTGAGATGATTTGAACCCCACAGAGATGTCTTACTGAAAGGGTATAAAATAAATGCTATTTAGTTGGATTAATTCAGTTAATTTAGAATAAATGATAGCAAAGTACATATATATTTTCCATTGGCATTCAACCCCATCAGTACACCCACTATAACATTCTCACCTTCTATAATAAAATCACTTTCAGTAAATCACATTTCACATTTGAGTAGTTTGACATTGCCCATTGAAATCAATCCTAAACTGTTATGAAATCATAACACTGTAAAACTTTGTGAAATGTTTGTGCTATTTACATTTACCCTCATAGAATCAAATGTTAAATACCTGTGTGGGAGCTGTTTTTACAAGGTAAATGCATTATTATTTATATCTCTGGGTGCAAATGCTTTGAAGTAATGAGCACACGTAGCAGCTGACTATGGTCTTACATAATTTTCACTGCTACTACATTCTTGTCAGCATGCTGTCAAGGTCCTTGGATGGTTTGGTCTTAGTTTAACCCCTGCCTGTGATTCATGCTTGCAATTTTAATATGCACTTTTATAAGAGCAATAAACTCAATAATGCCTGGTTGTACTTCCTGTGTTCTCTGATTTGGGATTCAGGACAGTCATTCATACTGCCTCTGTATGTGATTCTCTTTTTTTCTCCTTTGAAGAATTCAAGGCTACCTGAACATTCAGAGACAATTACTTTCTACTTTCATATCACACCAAGTTCAATTTGATATAATCAATTAATGGTAACCAAGTTGTAGTTATAGTTTTCTCCCACCCAGGCCCACAGCCACTCAGACTCAAGTAAACACACAGAGGCTTATATTAATTAAAACTGCTTGGCCATTAGCTCAGGCTAACTACTGACTAGCTCTTACACTTAAACTCAGCCCACTTCTCTTCATCTATATGTTACCATGTGTCCTGTGGCTTTACCTGTGTGCCATTATATGCTGCTCCCTGGACAGTGGGCTGGCATCTCCTGGCTCAGCCTTCCTCTTCCCAGAATTCTCCTTGTCTGCTTATCCCACCTATACTTCCTGCATGGCTACTGGCCAATCAGCATTTTATTAAACCAGTGTACAAAAGCATTATCCCACAGCATTTCCCCTTTTCTGTTTAATTAAAAAGGAAGGTTTTAACTTTAACATAGTAAAATTACATATAACAAAACAGTTATCAAGCAAGACCAAGTCATAACTTTTCCATTTTCAAAGTAGCCAACATGAGGAATTAAAAAGAAAGATAACTTACAGAATGGAAACTAAGAGGGGAGAGAGAAGAAAATTCAAAGAAAATGGCTAAAAAAGGATATTGGGAGGGAAAGTACAGAAACTTGCACTTTGGTGCATGCTGTACCAAGAAACCATAAAAACTAAGCGAAGAGAATAGCTTCTGTCGGGAATGGGGATCACTTTGAAAAAGAAAGGAGCCAAAAATGTCAAAGGCAATATTCCAATAGGAAAACAAAAGTATGACCAGCAATGACGCTTATCCTTACAACTTCACACCTTCAAAATGGTTCTTCTAATTGCATAGGTGTTTATTGAGTTATACAGAACTTTAGTGTAGATATTTCACTGTGTGATGTTTCTTATTTGAAAGTTGCTTATGAAAAACTTTTAATTATTAAACACACACACACATACAGAGAGAGAGAGAGAGAGAGAGAGAGAGAGAGAGAGAGAGAGAGAGAGAGTAGAGGTAGATTTGAACTGCAATGTTCAGACTAGCTTAGAGTAATTTGGATAAACCTGAAAAAAACTCCTTGAGAAAGCCCTGTGTTCAGCAGGTGGTAACCACTAGAGTAAAGAGCCAGGCAACTTAGTTGCTAGTTGCCAGACTGTCCAAAATTAGCATAGTCATGAATTTTTTCTTAAGATTCAACAAAATATACCTAATTTGGAAGACATTACCTCAAAATGATCAAGGAATTTCTCTTTTTCTCCCCAAATTCAGTTGTAGTTGTCAACAGGTTTTATAAAATTGGTAAGATGAGTATGACCCAGTTTCAAGACCTCAGATGTTAAATGTTACCTCCATTGGTCCTGTTCTATTTCTCTGAAGTTGATTAAGTACCTAACAAGTCAGCTACAGAGAAGGAGCCTTCGCTTGTCAGATTCGAGTCACAGGAGCCAGTAACTACTGCAGGACTCTGGGGATCTTCATGAAGCTTGCTTCCCATGTCTCTCAATGGAACACCTGCTTCTAGGTTTTGCAAATCAAATGAAATATAAGTCAACATGTACTAAAAATTAAGGATTCCTTTGCCATCACAATCTATACAATACAAGAAAGATCTGTTTATGAAATTAAAGTTTATGAAATTAAAAACATAACATAAACTTGGAAAAATAAGTTAAGAAAATGAGTAAGAAAGGAAAGGAGAAAACAAAGGCCATCTTTAAAGAAGGGATTTGTGTTATCAGAAATGTGAGATGAAATTAGTGTTGGCTTTAAAGCATGACTATGACTCGATTTCTTATAAAGTCTATCAGGGTACCTTTTTAAAATTTTGAATGACTGTATTGTCTTATAAAATTGTTGTCTACAAATATAGACATATAAGAAAATATATTCCAGCCCCAAAATATCTTGTAGTCAACCTCCTAACTACAATGCATAGAGGGGGAAATCAAAGATTCCAAACCCATGTGACAAATTACTCCTAGCAGATATAAAAGCTTTTAACACAAGGGACTGTGTTTTTAAGCACATTGCTGAGGATAAGTATCAGGATTAACTGAGTGGTTATAATACCACTTTGACTATGGAGGTGCATGATGTAAAGCCGTTATTTAATACATTGAATTGTCATAGACACATATAATATATTAAGTCTTAGTATTGCAGTATCTATGGTATTTTCTATAATGCCAGCTTGCTCAACTATCAATCAAAACCAAAAGGCTAAGTTTTCACCATAACACTGTCCAAAGGAGGGGGAAAAGGAAAATTAAGGATTTATGACTACCGGCAAGTCAGCATTCAGTCAGATAGCAACTATTCTTCAAATCGTCTAACCTCATTAACCAATGTAAAATAAGCCTCATCTGACACAAAACCAGTGTTCCAATTTTAGGTTCAAAGCAGTGATTGAGTTTGCAAGATCAGCATGAGAGGCTTGCTGGTAGAGTAGGGCCTTTTGTATGCCTACTGTAAGCCATGGAAACTCACAATTTAAATTTAAAAAAAAGGCACTGGCGAACCAGACACTTCAGGAGAACATCTGGAACTGCTATTAAGGCTGCCCCTGTGATCTTGGCTGTGTAGTAGCCACTAACTTCTCTGTACACAGACAGATGTGGCTGAGAACTATTACCCTGGGGGAGATGGTTGGAGACATCAGCAACTTGAGAAGTAGGGCCAACCCATGGAAGATGGGCAGGGTAACCACTAATGGATGCTTCTCCCCCTTTTCCAAGAGTGTTTTTTAGTGAAAATAACAGAAAATCACTATAAGCTTATTTAAACAAATACAACATTCAAAAGCAAACTGACTGAGGTTCACAGGTAAGGTGACTTGAAATGAGGCCAGAGCTGTTTGCAGAAGTGATAGAAAACAACAAACACAAATATTTCCATGTACCCTCCATTTCTTATCTCTGCTTCCATGGTGACAACTCTTTTCTGTATTGCTACTTCATGGTCCCAAGATGGCTATCTTGTTCACATCCAGACTCTTCATGATTAAAATGTCCAATCCTAAGTAGCCAGTCTTCTTCTGGGAACAGTTAAGACTGCCAGTCTCATACATGCTGTCTCATACAAATCTCAGCCGAGTAGAGTGCAAATGTTAGATTCTGAAGCAAAAATGAATTAACGAAGATTATTATCCCACCCTACTTCAATAATCTAGCTGTGTTTGAAATTATACCAGATAGCTTAGGCTTGTGTCTTGGACCTTACTTTTAATTTAGAGTCACGCCAACTATTCTTGAAGAACATAAGGTACGTTAGAAAGAGGTGGAATTAAACGATTGGGGTGCTGTTGCCAAACACAAGAGGACATATGTCAGGTAGCCACAGAGGCAGAGTCTAGGTATAAGTTATACTAAGAGGGAAACACTGAGGGGTTTTTTTTTCCATCATCTCGGACAAGGATGTTTAAGCTATAGAAATTTATGTTTAAGTTATGGAGAAGACTCTTTCTGGATTTTAGACAGCTACCTTCTCCATAAGTTCTCACAGAGAGAGAGAGGGAAAGAGGAAGGGAGGGAAGGAAGCAAAGAGAGAGAGAAACAGATCTCATCTCTTTTGTGTCTAAGTAACCATCCTAAGAGCTTCAACCTTGTGATCTCATCTAAATCTAATTGCTCCCCAGCATCTTCTTCCTCAGGTACCATGCCATGGGCGAGGCGGGTAATGACTTTACTTAGCATGTGGACTGGAGAAAATGTGATTGAGTCCACAGCATTCTTCCCTTTCCTACTTGTAACGTGTGTTCGTATCACTTCAGCAGTCACAAGCCATTCTGAAATCAATTCGGAAGTCCAATGTCCAAATTCTTTTCTAATAGTCTCTAAATCAGGAGTAGGTGACATAAATATGTTGTTTCGAGGACAGAGAGGTGGCTCGGTGGTTAAGAGTTCATACTGCTCTTGCAAAGGACCAGAGTTTGTTCCCAGCGCCCACCTCAGGCAGTTCACAATTGCCTGTAGCTCCAGCTCCATGGATATGATGTTCTCTTGTGCCCTCTGGAGGCACTGCACTTATGTGTATATACCCACACACTATATATACATAATTTAAAGTAACATCTTAAAAAACATCCTGTAGTTCTCTTCATGGTTTTACAGAGCCACTTATGAAGGGAAGGTCCATCATTAATAAACTTGAAATCTGCTAGTATCTGACTAATGACCGCACTAAGACTCAACTGCTCTACAACTATAAGCCTTCAAACACAGAAGTAGCCGGGCGGCGGTGGCGCACGCCTTTAATCCCAGCACTCGGGAGGCAGAGGCAGGCGGATCTCTGTGAGTTCGAGGCCAGCCTGGGCTACCAAGTGAGCTCTAGGAAAGGCGCAAAGCTACACAGAGAAACCTTGTCTCGAAAAAACAAACCAAAAAAAAAAAAAAACCACAGAGAAGTTACATGCTTCCAAAAGGTAGTGGGCTGGGCTAGGATATGTAGACATCTCCTTCTGAAGAAAGAGAGACACGAAAGAGGGAAGAGATCCCAAGCAGGTTCAGCTTGGTAGGGAAAATGCCATCAGATCTTAAAACTCTAGAACAATCCTGGGGTTGATGTTCTGCCTTCTAGGCCCTACAAATGGCTGTGTCATCCCAAAACTCTGCCTGTTTGCACCCCTGTATCTCTCTATGCCAGATTCACTCTGTGTAAACAGTAGGAAATAGCCTGTTTGTATTGGTCTGTGTGCAACCCTCATGACTTTTGAATAATTTCCTAGATGACTTCTTCTTTTATAAAGAATACTGCAAGTTGTAGCCAAATGGCTCTGTGGCCTGTTCTCTAGAATACAAGTATAATGGCCTGTCTCCATTTCATCCAGTCTCTATCCCTTCATTGGAAACTTAGCAGGATGTCTCTTCTTCCTTCTTATCTGTACTCTTGGCTTCTGCTAGGACATGTAATTGGAGCCGGATTTTACACTCATAATCTCCTTATCACAGGCTGGTTAGGCTACACAACTTGACATTGCCTTTAGAACAAATAGTTGTGGGTTTTGCAATATAGATAGTATGAGAAGTTTCCAAGCCCCCAAGTTCCTGACCATTTCTTCCCAATACTCCTTTTAAAATGATTCTCTCACCTCACAGTTTACTACCAGCAGTAATAAGATTCTGAACCACACCTTGAATATTTTGCTTTGAAATCACTTCTGCTAAGTGTTGGTTGCTTGCCAGCTCTGCCATCCACAAAACATTAGTACATGAATCCTTCTGATTTTTGCTGCTTTGTAACAGGGACTGCTTTTCTTCTTGTTTCCAGTAAAGTACTCCGGCTTATCTGAGGAATCAACACAATTAGCCTTCTTTTCCTTACTTCCAATGTAGACCTCAAAGCTCTTTGTGTATTCAGCCTCTGATCAGCTCTGAAACTGCTTCTTCATGTGTGAAGCATACACTACATCAGAAACATGGATCAAAATATTCATATATTTCCACAGTGTCAGGATTTATTGAACAACAGTAAGTTCACCAGCTGAGCTGATGTCATTGGCTGCAGTTTTCCTAGCAATCCCAATTTCCCTTGATAGCTGGCCACTGGCCAGCACAAGACATTTTGGTCCAATCTTAAGTACTAATATCAACTCTTAGCTCACACATTACATATTGTACAGTTATTATATTTTTACACACACACACACACACAAAAAAATAAAACAGACAGAATGGCTACAAAAATGGTAAGGGGACCACAGTAGAGTTCAAGGAATTCAAAGAGGACATACTAGAGACAAAGGCTGAGACTGAGAGAGATGCAGAGCCTCCATGGAGGTGGCATTGGGGGAGGTGACTACAGGAGTATTATAAATTAATCCTATTGGATTACTTCTGGAGATTCCACCTGTCAGCCATGGAGCCAAACTGCAGAGTCTTCAGGAAAACAGGTTTAAGCTGTCTTAGCATTGAGTCAAACCTCAGAGACAAGATGGTGGCCTTAGAGATGGGGCATGGGACTGGGTCCAGATGAGCACAGACATTGACGGATTAACTTTAATTTGAATAGGCCATGCCACAGTGGAGACTGCTGAGCTCCTGCGTCAGCTGAGAGTTCTCTGTCTGTAGGCCTCTTGATGTACACACCGGTGGTCAGATGACAGGTTGGTAGAGGTCATCACTATTGAGGAGTTAGCTATTTTCTTCTCTATGGGGTCCAGGCAGGGAGATTCTTGCATCTTTTCTCAGTGTGGCATGTTGAATTATTTTTAGGTCTAGAGTTTGTGATAATGCTCTTAAACACCTATGCATATATATGGTCCCAACATGCTTTAATAAATTTATAGAATACTACCTTTTTGTTTTTAGGAAATGTGTTTTATCTGTTTGTACCTCATGGATGATGTTCAACAGATGAGGGTTCTTACGTATACAAGAAGGTGGAGAGTCATTCTGCATTCCGTCTGTGTGTTTACACTCACAATGGAGTCAAATGATGCTAATAAGATTAAGTCTCTTGGGGGAAGAAAGAGCCTAAGAAAACACTGTTTTATACAACATAACAAGTAAGTTATGGCAAGACGCAGCCTAACTTCAATAAGATGTGTAGGTATCAACTACATCAGTGGCCTCTGTTGGCACCAAAATCTGTATCAGTCAAAATTCATCAGAAAATCAAAAACAAGAGATATCCATTCATACATACATACATACATACATACATACATGTTTGTGTGTGTGGAGACCATTTAATAGAGGGGACAGACACATGTGGTAATGGGAGCTGCAAAACCCCAGGATCTGTAGACTGCAAGCTGGAAAACAAGAAGAGCCAATATATGGTTCCAATGTGAGTAGGAAGGTCTGAGAACCAGGAACACAGATGATGTCAGTTCTAGTTCACAGATCTTATGTTCAGGCTCGGGAGCCAGGAAAAGCAGACGTTTCGGTCCAGGTGTAAATGCCAGAGAAGGTGGTTACTCAGCTTGAGAAGCCAGAGCTCTCTCTCCCTCAGCTCTCTCGTTCTCTTAAGGTCTTCAGTGGACTGCCAGGCCCCACCTGAATTAGGAAGGAGAATCTGTTTTATCCAAAGTAGCGGTTCAAATATGGACAAATTTCATTAAGATGCATAAATGCACTCACAAAAACATGCACACACACATGCACACACACACACACACACACACACACACACACACACGGTCACACAGTAAGGGGGAGTTCTGTTATTTAACACACACTTGTTATTAAATACCCACTTTTAGAAAAAAGGGGAAGTTTGAAGTTTATCTCATACTTTCAGAAAATAAATATAAGCAATAATTATTAGATGCTACACAGTTCTGCAAATTACCAACAGAGCAGGGATGATCAGTAATGATGCTGCTAAGTAATTGCAGAAACACTAACCAGACACTGGCATTTTGAAGACTTTTTTTTTTATCTTTTAATCGGATGATGAATATAGTTGGAAGAATCTAAAAGAGACTGTAATATATAGACAGATAATTTTCACCTTTGTCTATCTTGGTGGGTCTGTGTGTTGAGGTTGGAGGACAGTTTGTAGGAGTCAGTCCCCTCCTTCTGTCGTTTAGGCTCCATGGATTGAACTCAGGTTCTCATGCTTGGTGGCAAGCACTTTTATCTCAATGGCGCACGCTCATGTGTGTGTGTGTGTGTGTGTGTGTGTGTGTGTGTGTGTGTGTGTGTG
>CABHPH010115546.1:0-17172 GCA_902168325.1 Peromyscus nudipes
TGCTCAGCTTTTTTTAGTAAGATCACGTGAGCTTGCTAAGTGGTTGGGATGCATACCAACGTCTGAGAATTAGTGTCTAGAATAGTGGTTCTCAAACTTGACAGTGAGACAAAATTTCACTCAGGGTTGTTAAACTGTTGGATTGCTGGACCCCACCTCTAGAGTTTATAGCTTAAGAGATTGATGGTGGGTCTGAGACTTGTACTGCTAAGTGCCAGGTGAGACAAAACTTCTGATTTGAGGATCATATTTGAAGAACTGATGCTTTATTTTTTTTATTTTTGTTTATTTATTTAGTGTGTGGGAGGGTGTAGGGAGCTGCGTGCAGTCGCGCCTTGAAGATGGCGCTGGTTTCCACCTTCCGCCTTCCCGATGGCGATGGCGAGCGCTCCCTGTGGTAAACAACTCCATATAAGGCTATACGGAATTTGTGGCTTGCTTGTGCATGCTTGCGCCTATTGGGCAATGCCCACGTGGCAACCTGGGGTTGGCTGCCCAGAGCCTATTTAAGGCCGGGAGAGGCTTTCCCTGGGGAGGGGTCAGAAGTCAGAAGATTGTTCAAAGGACTAAATAAACTGCAGGAAGAAGAGCTCGGTGTCTTCCTTGCTGGTCGAGGTGGTCGCGACAGGAGGGGTCTCACTATGTAGCCCTGGCTAGCCTATGACTCACTACGTAGACCGGAGAACTTATAGAAATCCACTTGCCTCTGCTTCTTGAATCCTGGGATTAAAGGGATGCACCACCACACTTGTCTTTTATTTATTTATTTATTTATTTTTGAGCATATCCCAAGTAACTTGAGCTGGCCTTGAACTTCATATATCGACAATGACCTTGAGCTCCTAATCCTCTTGCCTTTTACCTTCAAAGTTCCAAGACTGTAGGCATGCACTACCATGCCTGGCTAGATCTATGCTTTAGATCCCCGTTAGTCAAAATGTCTCCATTCCACTGTTTCTCCTGTATTTCTCAGCCGTGAGAGACACCAATCATAAAGAGAAGGCTCAAAGAAGTATTCAAGGTCTTGGCTCAGAGAGACTTTGAGAGAAAGACTTTTGATGCCGTTTCTGTGGGGCATTCTGGGATACTTTTGATAGCTTTCTGGGGCCAGGAATGGCAACGGAGAGCAAGAATGACATGACCAGTTATAGTTGATACCACATGGCCAGCTCCAGTGGGACTCAAAAACTTAAATCTTTCTAGGTAGAATCTCTTAGTCTTTGATGGTGAAGGATGTGTAGGAATAGGAAACAAGACAAAAATCTGGGGTTAGGGCCAACACTCATCACGGAGACAATTAAGGAAAAAAAAAATTGAGTTGTAGCTGTTATTTATTAAGTGGCACAATGTTATTCATTAAGTGGCACTGTTTACCGTGTGAGAAAAGCCACAAGGTACAACAAAACCCACTATAAGCGTTTATTAAGGGACGGGAATAGAAGGGGGTGCTTAGGCCTATGGAAAGATCGTGCAGGAAGAGAAGGGAGGGGTAAGTGGAACCTGCTTTTATAGATTCCCTCCCCTCCCCCCCACAAACACATATGTGCTTATGGGCTTATGCAGCTGTGCCACTCATGCACATAGATTACGTGATCACGCTGCACACGGATTGCGGATTGCATAGGACGTAAGGCCCTGGGATGACTAAGCATCTTGCCAGCTAACGCAGGGTCATGTCGCTGGGGGAGTGGCTAGGAATTCTAACAGTAGCTACAAAGTTCTGCTTTCCCAGCTTATACTTGCTTTAGAAAGAAAGTGTTAAAGGAACCATGATGTAAGGATAAGAAGAGCCTGCTGAGAGACATAATTTTATACAAAGGGGAGGTAAAAATTCTGGGGCAACTGGCAGACTACCGAAAGGAAGGATTTGGAGACTGGAATGAGAAGACACTAGCTACATAGTCCTCCTAAAAGCTGCATTTCCATAGCCTGTACACTAGAATTTGCTTATCTAATAAGTGCATGTGCTCTGCGAAAACACCATAACTTCTCAGTTTTAGGAAATCACAAGGCAACCAAAGCCAACATCTGCTGACTTCTTTATACAAACCAGAGACTCATCCACTAATTTCCTGACAGTACTTCTCAGCACAGGAGGTTTTGAAGAATTTCCTGGAGTTAGAACCACAGTCAGAGGGCTGAACAAACCCGGGATATGTCAGAAGCAAGCGTAGACCATATAGGCTTGGATAGCATCAAGGTTCAGTGATCACGGTGATGGGGAAGGTCTCCCATTTGGTGGACAGTCAGAGATCATTAACCATGTGAGCTTTCCTGAGATACTGGTGTCCCCAATTCCACCACCTACTTAGATATTACTTCAGGGAAATCACCTACAGTGAGCCTCGGTTTCTCACTTGAAAAATCTCAAGTCACCTTATCTGTCTAAAGTCAGGATTCTAAACCAAATGATAGTGCTCCTCTTCCAACTCTGAGTCAGCATCATCTGCTGCATCTCCACAAATCTCCTTTATCGGTGCTCTGCCTTCCTCCCCCTCATGCCCCATAGTCATGATTCACACACTCACAGTTCCCTTGAGGCTAATTGAAATAGTTCCCAAACTGGTTTTGCTGGTTCTTAGTCTCATCTGGGCCCAATAATCATTATCAGCTTTTTCACACTGCTCTTTGATAAGCTCCCTGTCATAATAAAGTCCAAATTCCTTCATGTAGCAGAGAGTCCTCGAGGCCCTACACGTTCATTCCTTCAGCCAAACCTTTCCAGTGCAGCTCAGACCTAGCCACCAAACTGCCTGCCCTTCACTGAGTCCTCCACACTTCCTTCTTCTTCACTTTTGGATGTGATACTCCCTCTGCTCAGGACGCCATCTCTCCTTCCTGGGTTTGTCCTTTAGAGTCCCACTTCAGGCGACCTCCTCCACTTTGTTCTCTGAGCCCCCCACACCCGTCTTGCATGTCTTCCTCAACATTTTCTCTTCAGTTGTTAGTCTGGTTCTCTCTCTTGACCTTTAGCTCAGTGAGGCTACAGCAGAGTGCCAGCCTCTTGACCAACCCTCAGTAAGTGTTAGGTGAATGGATAAAAGATAAAGCAATGAATCAAAAACCTCGAGTCCCCTACAAGATCCCAAACTTCATAACCTGGGCTAAGAACGCCTGTCCCTTAGCAGAATTTTATTGTTGCTTTGAGAAGAGGTTCTATGGTTTTTAGGTGGGGTCTTGTATAGTGCAGGATGCCTAGAACTCTTGATTCTCTTGGCTTTGCCTCAGGAATACTGAAATTATAGGTGTGTGCGCCATCATGCCTGGCTTTTTTAGTCATACGCACACACAGAGAAAGAGAGAGAGAGAGAAAGAGAGAGCCCACATTTCTTGGATTAGTAAGACATTAAAGTTAATGAGTTATTTTAGACCTTACTGGGTGGTTATGCAGAACAAGGGCACACATAAACACACAGACACACACAGACACACACACACACACACACACACACACGCACACGCGCACACACACACACACACACACACACGCACACGCGCACACACACACACGTGCACGCACAGCGAGGGTAGGGTGGGGTAGGGAGTGGGAAGAAAACAAACAGAAAGGCCGGGGTGGGAATGGCACCAGAAAGAAATTTCACCACATTTCCTTTGAAATGCAAATCATACTGTCTCATGGGTAGATGTTTACAAGAACTGTCACATACTTTATCGATGATGCCTCAATTCTGAAAGGTAAATTGAATGAGTGTTATTATTAACTGTGCTGCTGTACCAATACTGCTTGGAAAGAGTTCCCATTTGTTTGTTTGTTTTGGTTTTTTGAGACAGGGTCTCTCTACATAGCCCTAAATGTCCTGGAACTCATTATGTAAACCAGGCTATCCTCAGACTCACAGAGATCTGTCTGCTTCTGCCTCCCATGTGCTAGAACCAAAGGTGTTTGACACTAGCCCCGCTTGGAGAGATTTCTTATGCCAAAGGGAAAAGCTGGTAATAAAATAATTAAAGAAAAAAGATAGAAATTTATGTATAGAACATGACCACAATTATTCATTCATTCGTTCATTAGTTTTTTTTTTTTTTTTTGTTTTTTGTTTTTTTGGTTTTTTTTGAGATAGAGTTTCTCTGTGTAACAGCCCTGGCTGTCCTAGAACTTGCTTTGTAGACTAGAATGGCCTCGAACTCACAGAGATCTGCCTGCTTCTGTCTCCAAGTGCTGGGATTCACTACCACACATGGCCCAGAATACAATTAGTTTTAAAAAGGTAGCATATACAACAGAATGCACTTATTCAATAAACACTAGATGTCTGTCACATTCAGTGACTTCATGGAGTATGTAATTTGGTGGGAGAAAAGTAGGCACATTAATCAACTAATACATAGCAAATGAAAAGTTGCAGTAGTGACCAGTGCATCAGATAGGGAGACATGGCACAGGAAGACTGTGGTCACAGAGAAAGAGGTCTTATGTAGGCCCAGGCAGCCTAGAGAAGACTTAACTGAAAAAATAATCTTGGATACTAGGCAGTGGTGTTGCACGTCTTTAATCCTAGCACTTGGGAGGCAGAGGCAGATGGATCTCTGAGTTCAAGGTCAGCCTGGTCTACATAGTGAGTTCTTGGATAGCCAGGGATGCACAGAGAAACCCTGTCTCATAAAACAAAACAACAACAACAACAAAAACCTTGGAAGTATGAAGAAGAACCTAAGAAGGTCAGGAAGAAAGTCCCAGGCAGAAGAAACACCAAGTGTAAGGGCGCTTGGTAGCAGAGGGTTTGCTAATGAGAGAGCAGCTGAGTCAGGCGAGAAGGGGGCACTTAGGAGCTGGGGGGGGGGCACTAAGTCACCAAGTAGAGAGCTATTAAGAGCAAAAGTCTGTAAACAAGTTCACACTTCAGTTGTTTCCTCTGCTTAAGTGAGCACGGGACCAGGGTCTGGTGTGGGAGGGGGAGGAGGAAAGTTCCGATCAGTGGCAGGACCGGTTGGGAAGCTGTGACATTCTGCTAGGCAAGAGCTGAGAGCAGCTTGGTGGTGGCAGAGATGGAGAGCAACAGATCACCGGGCTCAGCAGAGTGTTTGTGGAGTCCTGGCTTTGACCCCCAGCACCACATAAACCAGGCATGATGGTCGCATGCCTATAATCCCAGCGCTTGGGAGACAGAAGCAAGAGAGCATTCGATTGTACAGTGACTTCATGAGGCCCTGTCTTTAAAAAAAAACTTCAAGAGATGTTGGGCAAATCCCTAAGATTTTGTAATAGATGGGATCAAAGGTTGGGAAGATAGGAGCAGTGAGATAGCTGATTTGCAAGATTTCCAGCTTGCATAGTTGCATGGCTGCGGTACTGTCATTCCAGAGACCAATGGAAGAAAATGAGGTTGAACTGGGAACAATGAAAGCTGATTTTGAGGTGGCTATGAGCTACAGTCAACCAGCATGCTAAATGGGCAATAGAAAGAAAATAAGGGACTGTCATTTAGAAGTCTGGCTGGAGACAAGCATTTGTGAGTCATCTCTTGGTGGTGATTTAAGCCTGAGCATGAGTAAGATTTCTTTAGAGAAAGTTTAGGGTAGGAACAAGAAAGGATTTAATATCAGGCTCTGGGGAGCCAAATATTCAAAGTCAAGGCAAGGAGATTAAACTAAAAAGGAACCCTCAAAGCCAGAGATGTTGAAAAGGACCAAATACTATGAGATTATTATAGTTCTTTTTACAACTGGGTAGGAATTCTTAGTTAAGAAAAAATAAGGACCAACAAGATGGTTCAGTGGGTTTAAAAAGACTGGCAGCCTGAGTTCAATCCCTCGTAACTACGTGGTAGAAGAAGAGAACTGACTGCCACACCGTTGTCCTCTGACACACCCGTGTATACTGTGACAGGCACACACACGCATGTGCAAACTCACAAAGAAAGGTACAGCACCTTAACCTTAATTAGCTTTCTAGACTTTGGGGAAAAAAAGTAGTACCTGAAAGCCAGATGTGATGTCCAAAAGGTTTAACTAGTAGGACTTCCCAGGTTCCTAGAGGAAGGAGACGAGTAGTCACTTGAGGAGGTCTTAAGTCAGAAGCTGCTGCATTTAGTCTGAAGGGGATGGTGTGTTACAGAGCATCAGCCCTCATGAGAATCATCACCAAGCCAGATGGTGGTGGCACACCCTATAATCCCAGCACTTGAGGGGCAGAGGCAGGCAGATCTCTGCGAGTTTGAGGCCAGCCTAGTTCAGTCAGGGCTACACAGAGAAACCCTGTCTTAAAAAAGAAAAGAAAAAAGAACCTTCACCCGCTGGATCCCGCCAGCTCCTTCATCTACCAGCTGCTTCGTCTACTTTTGCCATTTAGAGTCTTGGCTCCGCTACTACAGACTAGTTGTCATTTCTTGAGGACATCTTGTCTTTTCATGCCTCCATGGTCTTCCCTGGGCTTAGAATGTCTTTTTCTTCTTTATCTGGCAAATTTTGTGCATCTTTAAAGACCTAAGTGAAATATTCTCTCCTCTGTAAATCTTCCTTGACTCCCAAAGCAGAATAAAGAGCTCCATTATTGTATTTTTGTGCATTTTATATATACTTTTATTGTAATTATCCCCTCATTAGATTGTGGTCATGGTTCTGTTTCCTTTCCACAGTTTTTAGCTCCTGAACCACAAGGTCTGGCTCGTCTGCTGTTATATCCCCAGCATCTAAGAATTCTTGGCACATGTGTACTTAAAAAAGAAAGAGAGGGAGACTGGGGAGGTGGCTCCTCAGTTAGGAATTGCTTTTGCAGGGGACCCAGGTTTGGTTTCAAGCATGCACATGGCACCCCACAACCACCTGTGACTTCAGTTCCAGGAAAGGACATCCTCTTCTAGGCTTTGTGGGTACTTCATTGAACATGGTAGACTTACATGCATTCAGGCAAACGAGTCACACACATCAAATTAAAGTAAATATTTTTCTTTAAAATAAAAAATATATCTTTAAGTCTGGGCGGTCGTGGCGCACGCCTTTAATCCCAGCACTTGGGAGGCAGAGCCAGGCAGATCTCTGTGAGTTCGAGACCAGCCTGGTCTACAGAGCGAGATCCAGGACAGGCACCAAAACTACACGGAGAAACCCTGTCTTGGAAAAAAAAAAAACCACATCTTTAAAAAGAAAGACCTAGTACTTGGGAGGCAGAAGCAAAAAGCTCCTGAGTTGAAAGCCAATCTGAGCTACACGGTGAGTTCCAAGGCAGCCTCACCCACATAGGCAGACGCTGTCTCAAAAAAGAACAGGGCATGGGGGAGAAGAAGGAAGAAGGAGAAGAAAAGAAGGAAGAAGGGAGGGAAGGAGGAAGGTAAGGCAGAAAAAAGGAATGTGGTTGCTTAATCTCAACGTGACTGCAAGGTTTTCTCCCAATGTGTTATTTAAAACATAGCAGCAGTGTTGAGACACACTACAGGATGGATGGAACTTGAAAGCATGATGCTAACTGAAAGAGGCATGATTGTGTTTTATATAATTCCATTTATCTGAAGTACCTAGAACTGGCAAACCCACAGAGACAGAAAGTAGGTAAGAGGCTGCCTAGGGCTGAGGACCTCGGAAGAGAAAGGAAGCAATTGCTCATTGGTTCAAGTTTTCTTTGTGAGGTCAAGACAAAGACCTAAATTGATTGTGATGTTACCCAACTCTGTAAATATATTAAAAAACCATCCAGTTGGGTACTGTAAATGGATGAATTGTATAGTATGTGAACTATATCTCAAGAGAGCTGGTATTTTAAACATTCGTCAGCAGCTCTTCACACTGTCTGATTCAAGGGAGAGCTCAGATGTTTCCTGCTAGGGAGGAAGGTGGATTCAACCAGAATGAGTGTGCAGAGGTGTGGCTGGCGTGGGGTGCTGCCTTGGGAAAGACACAGTATGTATGGGAATGAAGTTGAGTCCTGATAATTGAATTGGCCACAGAATATTTCAAAAGGAAGAATTCTGGTGAAAACGGAAACCACCTCAGTGAAACCAGATTTCAGCAGAAAAGGCTAAGGTTGCTTGATCAGGGTGAGGCTGTTCTTTAAACCGGTGGCTCAGAATCCTGTCCTTACCTTGGGCCTGTGGACTCGGGAGCCAGCTGCCTGAGTTCTAAGCCTGACTCTGCATTTGCAGATATGTTTGCCCTATGCAGACTTCTCAATATCTCTATGCCTCTGCTTTTCCTACTGTAAAGGAAGGCTACAAATAGTACAGTAGCCGCTTCCTGGAATGAGGGAAAGAACTGAATCAGAATCTAGAGCCCCAAAACAGTTGTTGGGGAAGCAGCTAGATCTTCAGGACAAGATAGCTGAGGGGAGAGGTGGTGACTGAGAAACAGTCTGCCCTGTTAGCGGCCTCATTGCTCAATCTGCCAGTGGGGCTCATACTTCCTGTTTTCAGTGTCTGGAAGCCCTGATGCTGCTGGGGCTGCTCAAGTTTGAACAAGATCCTTCTTGGCCCCAGGGGAAGAAATGGAGAAGCTGAATGGCAACTTAGCCTGGGCTGGGCCCCTTAGCTCCTAATCAGGTCCTTTCTTTCCCAGCAAATCTCTGCTCCCAGGAAGGATTAAACCCTGAGATATTTACTTAGCTTTGTGAAAGCTGGTGGTTGGGCGCTTTACTTAGGTGCCCCCTCCCCCCACAGGTGTGTGCATGTATGTGTGCATGTGTGCATGTGTGCATGTGTGCGTGTGTGTGTGTGTGTGTGTGTGTGTGTGTGTATTTGTACATGCACAAATGTGCCACGGCACTGAACTGAAGTCAGAGGACAACTTCTAGGAATTATTTCTCTCTTTTTACCATGTGGGTTCTGGGGCTCAGACTCAGGTTGTCAGGTTTAGCAGCAAGCCCCTTCGTCCAGTGAGCTCTCTCACTGCCCTGTCATCTCCTTTACGGTGGAGGAAACATGGGCAGAGGACCAGAGAGGCTAATGGTCTTTTCCAAACCACACAGCTAGTGTTAAAAGCCAGGATTCTAGTTCAGGCCACCTGATTGCAAAACTCATGCTGAAACACAGCTGTGCTGTGTGGAAAAATGTGCTTGGTTATGGGACTAAAAGTTCAGGGGTCCATAGAACACCCAGGAGACTTTGCATCCTCAAAACTCCACTCAGAAAACTGGCTGTTCATGCAGAGAACTCATTCATGGTCTTGAATTTCCTGGGCCCTTCATGGATTCTGACCAATTGTTGCCTCAGGTTCTTAGTCAGTGGTGCATATCAAAAACACCTCATGAGTTTTCCCAAGATCACAGACCTGGCACCAGCCCTGACCTGAATCATAGGTAGGGCATAGGTGTGTAGATATTTTTAAAAGTTTCTCAGGTGACTCTAATAAGAAACATTGCCAAAACTCACAAGCGTGACTTGGAAATTCCAATATTTTAGCATCTAATTATATCTTCCAGCCTGCCTTCTATGTATACCTCAGTTCTTCAGAATCTGGTGTTTGATTCCAATTATGTGGTCCCCCTACTAGGACATCATCCAGCTTTAATTCTGACTTCCCTGTCTTCCAGACAGCAATGAGTGGCATTAACATGCAAAACACAGCACTAGCCCCACATGCAGATGATGGGAAATTTTATTTTATTTTTTCCCTGAATGTCACATATGGAGGGGGGTCCTATGGGTCAGCATGAGCAAATGTTATTGGCTAAGGTCAGCCCAAGGATATGAAGGGGGAGCAGAGTAAAGAGAATGTGGTTCAGCCAATCCTAAAGAGGATCACTATGAGTGGGGCCTCTTTGAGCAGGCCAACAATCTAATCTTGGCTACTCAGGAGGCTGAAGTAGGAGGATCACACATTTAATGTCTGCCTGGGCTGCAGAGTGAGTTTAAGGGCTGCCTTATCACTTAGTAAGACCTTACTTCGAAGTAATAAAATAAAATAAAATAAGAAGGTAGCTAGGGCCTAAGATGTAGGATTTAATCTTCAGTACCACAATTAAAAATAAATAAATATAAATAAATAAGGACAACTGTATACAGTTCTAAAAGAGGCAGACTGCTGGATGTGGTGGCGCATGCCTTTAATCTCTGGACTCAGTGGGCAGAGACAGGCCTGGTCTACATACTGAGTTCCAAGCCAGCCTGAGCTATACAGTGAGTCCCCATCCCAAAAATAAATAAATAAATAAATAAATAAATAAATAAATAAATAAATAAATAAATAAATAAATAATAAAAGAGGCACACCGCACAGTGGCTGAGGAAGCAATTGTGAGATGCAGCTCAGCCCAAATACCACTCACCAAGCCATAGCTCGTTTCGTAACTTTGAGGGCTATGACGGTCAGCCCGAGACCTCTCCCAACCTTGCCTTCCCAGGCCATTAAATGCAGATATGTTCCATCAACACAGAGAACTCAACATCAGCCCCCACACACCGTGGAAAACTACGTTTGCTCTTTCTGGAATATCAGATTCACAATGGCTTGGTGTTTGGTTGTTTTCTTTTTATCATTTGTTTGTTTGTTTATTTTTGAGTCAGGGTTTCTCTGTGTAGCCCTGGCTGTCCTGAACTCACTCTGTAGACCAGGCTGGGCTTGAACTCAAAATATCTACCTGCCTTTGAGTCCTAAGATTAAAGGTTTATCTTGTTGTTGCTGTTGTTGTTTCAAGTTAAACTGTACTCTGTAGCCAGGTTGTCTTCAAACTCACTTCAATCCTCCTGCCTCAGGCTCTCAGGCATGAGACATTATACCCACTCACACTGATATTTTCATCTTTTTTTTTTGTAAGATTTACTTTTAATTTTGTGTATGTATTTATGGAGGCTGGTGCTTACAGAGGCCAGAGGAATTACAAGTGGTTGTCAGACACCTGAAGTGGGGGCCGGGAAGCAAACTCCAGTTCTCTGCAGGAACAGATGCACACGTACTCTCAACTACCTGGCCATGTCTTTAGTACTCACACTGCTATTTTGTTTGCAAGAGCTTTTTCTTTTCTTTCTTTGTGGATTTTTTTTTCCTTTTAGACAATGTCTTACTATGTAGCCTAGCTGACCTTGAAATCATTATGTAGTCCAGGCTGACCTTGAGTTCACATCAATCTCTATTTATCTTTCAGGTTTACTGAAGGCATGGACTACCACACTGGCTTGGACCAACAGTTTTCCCTCATCCAAGTATTCTTGTCCAGGAGAGCCTAAGCATGTCCCAAATGATGCTAAGATGCACGCCACCTTCTTTATTCCTTCTTTTGCTGCCCCCCTTCCCTTATAAAGAACCACGGAGGAACCAGAATCTTCAGAAAAATCACATTTTATTGATCACCTTTATTCAGAATTATAAAAATAGATATAAATAAAAATAGCAGAACATAATTATTAAATATTAAGTGTATAAGAGTGGTCCTTACCCCACCCAGTGAGGATTGGATGACCAGGCTAATAAGTAAAAAAGATAACTGGCCAAGAAGTGGACATTTATGTAAAAAGTGAAACAAACATTTAGTGCTGGTCACGGGTCACGCCCGAGAATGATACATTCACGTGAAGCATCACATGGAAGACTGAAAGGTCCCAGCCTCACAGTCCAGAGTTTAGGGAAATGCCTAGACTTGCGTTAGACACAGGAATACACCAGCTTTTGCTCAGGCTTACACCCACAGCTTGTGCACAGTGAACAAACATATACACATGTATATTTGCTGATCCATCCGTGGAATGCTAGAGCCATTCCCTCAAACCGTTAGTGTCTCTACTCCTCAAACCACTGTTCTCACACTGGACAAGTCCCCTCAAAATACTTCAGCTGTTACACTTCCTAATTGGGAAATCATTTCTTTCCCAACAGCAGACCTCATGAATGACCTGTTAGGGGAACCAACTCTCCTCCTACACTTGCACAGGAGACGTTTTTACAACTTCAGATGGCTTTAGTCCAGAAAAACACAACTCCTGATCAATATCATCCTGAGTCAGGACCAACTTTCCACCCTGGTCAGGGGGTCTGGGTGGCCAGCACCCAGGCCTGTGTCTGAGGGTAAAACTGTTGGCACTTATCCTGCTGGGCAGCACAAGCAAACTGCAGTCTGTCCTTCTCAACTTCTTCCCTACATTTGATAGAGAGGACCCTGCTGCAGAGGTGATGGGCAACATGGAAGTGAGTGGTCCATCTGTTTCTCTCCTCCGCTACCTGGTGGCCATCAGAAGGCTAGGCCATTCTCTTCTCCAATGTGGGCTTGGATCCAGTTCAGGAAGTATGAGACCCTCGTGTAGACACCTGGCTTGTTTTTCATTGCACATCCACGGCCCCAGCTCACAATCCCACTCAGAGTTGGGCGGCCATTGACGTCACAGACGAGAGGTCCTCCAGAGTCTCCCTGGGAAGCCAAAGAAAAGAGGTGAGCTCTGGGAGACACGAGGAAAGGGCCACCACCACTCAGCCACGCCTGAGATAACAGGGAGAGGTAACTTGAATCAGAGACCTTGGCAACTCCTTGTTTTACAACCCATGGAGTGTAAAGCTTCTACCCAGCATCTGCCAGCCACTGTTCAACCCCCTTTCCCAGACCCTGCCATTCCTCACCACAGAACACCGCATGCTCAGTCTCAGTTTTGTTCTTTCAACTGAAACATGCTTCTCTTTTCCTTCCGTCTCTTTTTTTGTTTTTTGTTTTGTTTTGTTTTGTTTTTTTGAGACAGGGTTTCTCTGTGTAGTTTTGGTACCTGTCCTGAATCTCGCTCTGTAGACCAGGCTGGCCTCGAACTCATAGAGATCCACCTGGCTCTGCCTCCCAAGTGCTGGGATTAAAGGTGTGTGCCACCACCGCCCGGCTTCCTTCCATCTCTCTATTTACCACGCCATATTCTCTTTAAGGCTTTTCCTCCCTTTCCTAATGCCTGATCTTTTGTAATTCCCAGTGAACAGATCCTGAACAATGAATTAGAGAATCATTTTGATCTCACTTGTTCTTAGCCAAAGGCCCAGGAGTGATGTGAATAGTATTTATCTGCTTTGTTGTTGCTGTTTGTTTGTTTTGGAGACTGAGACAGGGTCTCATGATCCTGTATATTCCAGGCTGGCTTTGGACTCACTATGTAACTGAAGAAGTAACTTGGGAATTTCTGATGCCGATCCCCTCAAGAGCTGATACTACAGGTGTGGGTCATTCCACCCAGTGCTGGGGACTGGATCCAGGGCTTCATTCATGCTGGGTAAGCTTTCCACCAACTAAGCTATGCCTCCAGACTGTTGGGTTTTCTTATGGTCTTCATTCCCTGAGTGGAGGATTGAACTCAGGACTTTGAGAATACTAAGCAAGTGCTGTACCACTGAGCGAGGCACCCATCCATTTTTGTTGTTGTCTTTTTTTTAAATTTCTCTTTATTTTTACTACATATTTTTGCTATGTAGCACAGACCTTGAATTCTCACTAAGTAGCTTAGGCTGGCCTTGAACTCATGATCCTTCCCTCTCAGCTTCCAAAGTGCTAGGAATGCTGAGGTTATAGGTGTGCTCCATCATGCTTGGCTTTTTTTTTTTAATGGTCTTTGTCCTTTTAGTCTAAAGTGTGTAGCACAGGCTCACGCCAAATGTTTGAACCTGTAAGGGTTGGCATAAGATCTAAGTCCTTGATTCTTAGAATACTGGCTGGAAAGAAACTCCACAGAGCTGTCAGATCAAATCCAAGAGCTGTGGGGAGCTTGGGGGTGATGAAAAGGGATGCTTGGGAGTCTTACCTGGCAGGTATCTGTTTCCCACTGTGGGTCAGCAGCACACAGCATTTTATAAGTGATTTCAGAGCCATAGTAGTGGGGCTGCATACACTGTTCATGGGAAATAAGCTTCACAACAGACATTTTCAGGTTCTTTGGGTAGATATAGTCAGCTGGATGGAGGAAATAAATGTTTGCATTAAGATGTGTCTATAAATGAGACTCTCTCCAAGGATGAAGATATTCCAATCTAGCCTTTACTTCACCCATAACTGTTCACCCCATTTGACTTGGTTGCCCATTTCTTCCTACTCTATCCCTGGACCTACTGTGCTCCCATCCCTGTCTCCACAGTGTTCCTTTGGTAGTCTGTTACATTTGCTTCTGGACCATAACACGCCCCCAGCTTCAACTATCACTTACAGTCATGCTCGTTTCCAAAGCCAGTGATCTCACAGTCTGAACCAAACTGGGCATCACCAAACCTTGGGGGCAGGCAAATGGTCTGGATGGACCTGGATGGCTGTGCACAGTGGCCTGTGCTGGTACGTATCTTCAGCAATGCTGGAGAAAAGAAAGGTCAAAGGGAAAAGATTATCACCTACCAGGTCATGTGGTCATCATCTCTCCCCTCCAAAAGCTACAGCACTGATCTATACTCATGGCACTAGAGTCAGAGGGTATCCAAGAGTGGCTGCTGGTATCTTGTCGCCCAGAAGCCTCCCCTGCCACATTCGCCAAATGCTTTATTTCAGCTGATGACGAATATTGAGGCAGCCAGCACTACCATATACAGCTGAACAGGTTGTTTCCTGCTGAGGGAGCTGAGCTGAAATCCAGCCAAGGATTTCTATATTCTGATATAGACAGAAGCATCCACCCTCCTCCACACAAACAGGGCATTCCCAGCCTACATCATATGCCAACAGGGTTCTTTCCACTCAGAAGAGGCTACCTGTTGGGGAAACTCAAGGTCTCTACAGAGGAGCACTACACCCCTCAGTTTCTCGTGTATTTCACTCTGAACTCCTCCCCACAGTTGTCATCCAAAGCCAGAACTTCAAGTTCCCCCAGCAATTATTGTCACTACTTTGGACTTTTGTTGGAGCCCTCTTTTGCTGGCTATCACCTCTCCAGTGACTAAGTTTTCTGCTCACCAATATCATTATGGTGGGCCAGGCTGTCAGCACTATAGTCCTCATGCAAGATGAGCTGTTCCACCTCAAACTTCATCTCTCCAGGAGTATAGGAGTTCCGCCTTGACTGGCCCAGGTAGACGACATAGTTTTCTTTCTTTGGGTTATTACTGTGAGAAATGAGACATGTCAGCATGATCTCATGAAGCCCTGTTACTTCCTCCTCTCCATCACAGAGACCTCAGAGTGCTCCGTGTACCTAAGGCCACAAGCTGCGTGAAGAGAGGCTTGGTGGGAGACTTCCATCGGGAGGGAGAAAGAGACATGTTTAGGATGGGAAGGAAGGGTCAGAGAGAAGAGACAAAGGGATGTACTTACATGAAGCAATGTGTGGCGCTGGCCACCCAGCAAGGACTGATGAGGCTGCCACCACAGATGAAGGTGGGAGGGATTTCTCCCCGGTTCTTCCTGTAGATAGCTGCAAACCAGGGCTGGTTCTCAACAACAGTGAATTCTCCCCCAACGATCTTGAAGCGGGGCCTTAGGGCCTTCTGGCCACACTGGAACCCTTGTTGATCTGGAGAAGAAGGGGGCCTTTTGTCTAGAAAAGAAAGAGACACATGTTTTGGGGAGAAGCAAAGGGTGAAGACTCCCACTGAGGCAGACCTCACATCTCATCCCTCCGGTCGTGGAAGAAGGGGACCATATGAGTTTGTCTCTTTCCACCCCATCGTCATGAGCAGTCAGTGATACTCACTAACGGAGCAGTCAGGCACCATGCATTCGTGGACAAACTGCTTTAGGCCAATCTGCACATAGCACCAGGGTCGCCTCTGGTTGTCAGGGTTCCTGGTTACATGAAGGGACAGGAATGTCATTCCAACCCCAAATGCCTTCTCTATATCCTCCCTTCCAGGGAACGCTCAACCAGATACCTGGATTCTTGTGCCAGTACACCAGGGGCTGGTAGTGTAGGTTTCTAAGAGGCCACAGGGTCAGGGGGAACATTTTGTTTAGTTTTGATTTAATGTGTATGGGTGTTTCCTATATTTATGTCTGTGCATGCCTGGTGCCCATCAAGGCCAGAGGAGGGTATCAGATCCTCTGGAAGTGGAGTTCCAGACTGTTGTGAGCTGCCGCGTGGATGCTGGGAATCGAACCTAGGTCCTCTGGAAGCCATCTCTCCAGCCCCCATAGGAAGGACTCTTGGTATTAGTCTCCACCTACCTGCAGTAATTGTGTTTCCCCAGGCCTAGGTTGAGAGCATCAGGTCTGTGGGCGTGGTAGACTTTCTGAAGGACAGTAGGGGAATTCCAGGCCAGACAGGGCCGGCCTTTGGTATCAGTGTTGGCCTTGCCCCGGTAAGACTGACCATTTCCATGATAGCAGGTTTTTGACGTATCTAAAAATGATTTGAGGATTACAGAACATTAGAAAAAGAAGGAAGTTTGGACAGGCATTTCAGAGGTGACATGGTTTTAGACCCGGCAGGTAGCGCAAGGAAGAGCCTCCTTCACATTTGTGTAGCCACTGCTTTATGAGACTCCGTGTTCCTAACTCCTAACTTTGGCCTGTTTGTTGTTGTTTATTTTATGTGCATAGGTGTTTTTCCTACGTGTGTATCTGTGCACCATGTGTATAACTGGAAGAGGCCAGAAAAGGGCATTGGGTCCCTGGGACTGGAGTTACAGATGGTTGTGACCCACCACGTAGGTGTTAAACATTGAACTATAGGCCATCTGGGAGAGCAGCCAGTGTTCTTAATCACGGAGCCATCTCTCTAGCTGCGCCTCACCCACTTTTTGAGACACGGTCTCACCTTGTAGCCCAGGCTAGGCCTAAACTTACTATCCTGCTTCTGTCTCCTAAGTGCTGGGCTCACAGACCTACACCACCAGGCCCAGCTTCTGCTGCTTCTGCATCCCACCCATCTTTCCCTGCTCTGAAATCTCCGAGCCTCCCCTCCTTCCCAGTGAAAAGTCCAAATTCCCATACCTATCTCACAGTGCTCCCCTTGGAATTTCTTCGGGCAGCTGCATCGGCGAATGCCGGAGAAATACTTGTAGGACACACATACTCCTCCATTCTGACAGCCACAGTTTGCTAGCAAATGCAAAAGTGGGGTAAACAAGGGTCAAGGGGGAGCCAGCCTCCCAGCAGGGACAGGGAGGGTTTGCCTCCTAAGGTTTTCCAAGATGTCTGTGCAATCAACTATTATGCAAGGAGGGAGATACTCACATTCATCAGAAGCTCCAACTTCAGGGCGACCCTGCAAGAGATGAAGGTGGGGCGTCACCAGAGGTGACATGCTTTAGGGATAAGCAGGCCCCAAACTCAAAATCTATTCTCCCCTCCAGTGGTATTCATTCTCTCTCTCTCTCTCTCTCTCTCTCTCTCTCTCTCTCTCTCTCTCT
>CABHPH010115550.1:0-10780 GCA_902168325.1 Peromyscus nudipes
TTTTTTTTTATTATTTTGTGATATGTCTTATCCATTACTAATTTATTCAGGATGTTTTATCATGAAGGCATCCAACCTGCTGTTGCCACAGTAGATTAATTTGTGTTTTCCAAAATCGTGCATAAATAAGGTCCTGTGGTATATTATTATTTTGGAGGGGTTGACTTCTCTGAGGGTCTTCTTTATTGGTTGTATCAATAGTTCAGTCCTCCGTGATATGTAGCACCAGCCCACTATGTAGACATTTCAGTTCCCTAACCCAACCATATGTGGGTGGTCACTGTGTTGTTTCCAGCTCTCAAGTTTTGGAAGTAAAGCAGCTGTGGGCATTCACATATGTGTTCTTTCCTGGAGAAGTGTTCTCCTTTCTTTAGGTAAATCCCTATGGGTGGAACTGTTAGCTTGTATGGCCAGATTTTATTTAACTTGGGAAACCACTGAACAGGTTTTCAAGCTGGGTCTAGTGTTTGCATCCCTGTCCCTCACGTAAGTAGGTGACATTTCCTCTCATCCTGACATAGGACGCCAACACCAGATACAGCCAGGCATCCTAAAACTTACAGATACTGCAATACAGCTGAAATGACCTGAATTTGTAGTTTTAGTTTGCAATTTGCATTTTCCTTGGTCATAATTTACAATTAATGACACTGACCATTTTTCATCTCCCTTATTGCTAGGCATGTAGAATTAGGCAAAATATTTGCTCAATCTGTCCTTTTATTGGTGTGTTTTCTTATTATCGTGTTTTGTAAAAACATATTTACTAAGAATTAGTTTTTAATGAGATATGTGATATGATTTGTCAGGTCTTACATCATTGCTTAACAATGCTTTTTGAAGATGTATCTGAATAGTCCCCCTTTTTCCTAATTTATACTTCAGCTGTCATTTTGTATTGATCTGGATCTGTAAAACTTCACCTCACCATGTATTTGCTTATTGATTTAATTCTCTCTATGTACACTAAACTTGAAGCTTTTTGCATGCAGGGGAATGGTATACCCCTCTGAATACATTCAGTCTTTATAACAAGTAACCATTAAACACTTACTGACATGTATTAAGATTTAAGCCAATAAAAGAACTCTTCTGAGCTTAAGGAACCCACAGTTGAGGATATAGTCCAGTGGAGGACACTTGCCTAATATGTTCAAAACACTGTGTTTAGTTCCTGCACATGCATACATGCACACATGCATGCACACATGCACCGGAACCCAGAAATCCAAGATCTGAAACAACAGCAACAGAAGCCTGGAGCACTAAGTAATTGGACTGTCAGTGTAAAGACACAAACCCCTCTAAAGATTGAGTAAAGAAACCGATAAGGATTGTGCCAATGTGAAGTTCTAGTGTTCTCCTTTCCTATAAACTTAGCTTTTCATTACATGTCCGTATTCTTAGAATTCTGTTTTCCTCTATTTGTGCCTTAAATACAAAACTTATGTTATGCATAGCTGAAAGAGACTGGGCTTCTTTCTAATACAATGACCAGTGATAATCCAGACAGGAAAAGCCCTGGGGAAGTAGCAATACTATAAAAATAAGTGCTGGGTTGTGCTTTACATTGCCTTCTTCCCTATCCCATGACCATGACTGTACTCTTCTCCCAAGTAGGTCTCTAAAGTTCCTTGTCTGTTGGCATAAGGAAGGTTTTGTCTTGTTTCATCAGCATTTGGAATATACTTAGTTTGGGTATCCTGCCCAGATTAAGGACAAATAACAAGTTTCTTAATTAGTCTTTTCTTTATTCAACTAGTTGCTTTCTCTTGGACTAGGTTCTTGGTGTGAGGAGAGATCCACAATGGAGCTACAGATTGCTAGTATGAGGACACCTGGCTTGTCTAGCTTTCCTCTGAAGTCTGGAGAGCCAGCTCACAAGTGATTCATAGGATGTTTAGTTATGCAATGCTAGTACACAGACATAGGAGATAAACCCTGTTCAAATTTAGTTAAAGCATGAGAAATTCTAATAGCCCCGAGGTCATAGCTACAATTTGCATAAAACAAGTTTGACATCAATCATCACATACAATCCAGTATCCTGATATAAGCTCCTTTGAGTTGATTTGCATACTAGGGAGAGTGTGGCAAGATATTCTGAAATGGTGGGTATCAAAATACGGTCTCTAGTTCCACCTTGTCAAGTTGACCTGGGGATTTGCTTCAGTGAATGTTTTCATGCTCCATTCCAGACCTGCAGGATCAGAACTCTGGAGGTGGGACCCAGATCTTTCAGATCCTTCAAGGGAGTATTCAACTTTCTATATAGTTTGAGAGACTTTGTTTTCGAAGACCCATTTCCATTTTAGAAATACCACATGGAGAGCTGATTGCGTTTAACCTCCAAGTGCGTTGATAATAGGAAGAACATTGAATAGAAGCTAATGAACTCCAGCTCTTGCAGCAAGTCTCTGCACGCTCGTGAGACATTTTTCCATTGCCAAAAGATTTGGCAAGAATGAGTGAAGTTCAAGGAGGCAGATTACAATCTCTGAACCGGTGAGTAAGTGAAAAGTCTCCTACCCTCACTGCAGTTCCAGCCAAGAAAAAAGATGGGGAGAGAAGAAAAATCCCCTCAAAGCCAGATCAAAATCTGTAAGAGGACAGGGGCAGGGTGCTCCTTAGAGGGCAGTGGATTCTAGTTCTGGCCACAAGAGGAGTGAGGCCCCCACCCAACCAACACATGTTATGAATTGTGAGTACTAACTCTTTTCACATTTGCCTCACATTTACGTGGCTTTTATTTGTGGCTGAATCTGCCTTACAGGTGCCCTATGTTCAAGAGAGTAGAGATCAAAAGAATTCACTTCTCAGGTTTCAGCATTGCACAGCCAAGGCATGAAATACGCTTTTGTATTGTCTTGTTTTTTCTTCCCCCTACAAATGGGGCACTAGGTTTCTCAGGCTGAAGGTACTCCCTTCAAACAGAAGCAGCAGGAACAACAGCAAGCATCATCATCATCATCATCGTCATCATCATCATCATCTTCATCATCAACAACAATGACAACAGACCCTACTCCAGTGGAAGGGCTTCAACATAACATTTACTCTCAAGTGTTCAATGCTCTTAATATACCAAGTTCCATTAATTACTGCAGAACATATGAGCTATAATAAACCCACTGGTAGATTCAATATTGTTTCATTTTTCAAGTGTGTGTACATCTTGCATAGCAAGCACTAAAGACCTTGCCTGGGCAGGCAGTTGATGCACCATGGGAACTCCTGAGAGGCAGCAGAAGCTTATTGAGAGTTTGCCCGGGGTGTCCTGACACAGTCAGATTGACCTGGCAGGGGAAAGAAAGAGTTTTTCTATCCCTGTCTATAGAGTGCCACCATATCCTGCCTGGTGTAGGGTCTTTCACTTGAAAAACTGGAAACTTACTTTACCCTCATCTAACCAAGCATACTGGATCCATCCCAACATGTGCTACCTGTTTTGTTTTTGCCAAGTCTTAGCATTTCATTTGGGAATTAGAATAATGTCAGATTGCTCCAGGAACAAGTACTTTTGTTAGGTTTATGGAAACTGCATCTGGATGAGGATTTCTCAGATGGTGCCCTTCAAGTTCCTTGTCTTAAGAGTGTCTGGCAATATGTCCTCTCTGACACAGTTCTGGGATTCCTCTTTTGACTTCACTATATTTCCCTACAGGGGTGGTGGTGGTACCATAGGCATATTAGATCCGGATATATCCATTACTTATTTATTTCTGCAGAAGTTGAAGTGTAAAAATATAAATTTTTAAAATTGAAAAATTTACATATATTAGCTACAACATGATATTCTGCAATACTTATGAAATGGTTAAATCAAGCATGTTAGCATATGATCTGCCTCATATCTACTATTTAAAATTCATCATTATTATTGTTATTCTTAGTGTATGTGGAAGGGGGAGGTTCACACATGTTATAGTGTCCATGAAGGCCAGATGACAACTCTGTGGAGCTAATCCTCTCCTTCAGTCTTACATGGATTTCACAGATGAAACTCTGATTGTCAGGCTTTTGTAGCTAGCCATCTTGCCAATTGATTGATTGTTTGATTGATTGATTGGTAGGAACACTTCAGACTTCCTTCTTGCATGTTTCTGAGTCAGTACTGTGGTGCTTTGATTACTGAGGCTTTATAGTCAAATTTGAAGTCAAGAAATGTGATGCCTCCTTCAGCTTTGTTCTTTTTGCTTAAGTTGGGTTTGGCTATTTGGGAGTCTCAGTGATTCCATTTGAATTTTAGGGAAATTGCTCTATTTCTGTGAAAAATGTCCTAGACACTTTGAGATTGTGTTGAGTACAGCTTGCTTTGGATTGTATGTACATTTTAACAATATTGACCACTCCAGTGTGTGAACATAGGATATCTTTCTATATATAATTAGTCCTTAGTATTCATGAGTGATTGGTTTCAGGACCCTACACTTAACAGAATCTCCAGATACTCTTATTATTTATATAATATTTCATAGTATTTATATATAACCTGTGCATATATTGTTACTTTCTTCACATAATCTCTGAGCTTATATTACTTAATATAGTACAAGCACTGTGTGTATATATAGCCATTATATTGTACTCTTCAGGGAAACAGTGACACAAAATAAAAGCCCATGTGTGTGTAATACAAATATCCCCACCACCTGATAATTGTGGTCTTTGGTTGTTGGAATTCAAGGAACTTGGGTAGAAACTGTGGATGGGGGAGGAGTGGTTGTTAACAAGTATTAGTATCTTCTTTACTTCCATCAGTGTCTAGGAATGTCAATCTCCATGACAAATATGTTTGCAAGAAGTCTTGAAAAACACTGGCAGACTGAATGTGGCGGCACATTAAAAGCATCACTCACATGCTGTTCTCTCTCCTAGTCCCCACACCTTCAGTCACTCTGCCACCTGACTTCCGAGGGAGTGGGCTTCAGTGGACAGGCAGTGCTTTCCCCAACCATACTAAACGTACAGAATGTACTCTTCTGACTTCAGCTGTTGGCTTCTCCCCCTTGTTGACCTTTGGTATCTGGACAGTCTTGTTTGAGCACAAGGTTTGCACATCCTCAGCAGTTCAGACTCTAGCTCTCTTTGCTGATAACAGAGGCATAACCTCATCCTTCAGTTGATCATTTAAATCTTTGAGTTTCTACTAAGGATCCCTGTAGAGATTGACAAACAAGAAAATACATTCTCATGGCACTGACAATTTTAGGTCATGTAAAGAAATTGTTCAAGGATATTAGTTGTTTGGTACATATTTTTCCCTGTAAATAGGAGAATTTAATGAGTGAAATATCTTAGAACTAGAGTCAATTATAGGAATGAAATGCTTACAGGGTTTTTATTAATAGGTAATAATTGCACAGAAAATCACCTCATCAGAGCTAGTGGGGGAGTTGATTGGTTGCCTGTTTGAAAGACATGGAATTGTTTCTGAGTGTCCTCAATTAGTTTGTCTAAAAATATCCCCTCAAATGAGTAATATATTAGATTTTGTATATATTTTGTAGTTTTTAGCTACTATGGTAGGAACTGATATTAATTTAGTTCATTAATTAGTTACTAAATTATTAAGTCAGGAACAATTTGTATAGAGGTAAGTGGAAATAAAGCTATCAGATTACATTTTATGTACTCAATTACTCAATTTGTTTTAGGAGAGGAGCAATATTTGATTTTGACACCAAAATGCTTTTGATTTTTATTAATGGCCACAATTACTCACTGTGAATGCAGCAAGTTTGACACACACACACACACACACACACACACACACAAAGAAAGAAAGTCTCATTTATCTTGGGCTGGCCTTGAACTTAATATGTAGCTAAAGATGACCTTCAACCTCCGATCTCCTTGCTTCTACCTCCTGAGTCTTGAGACTAGAGACATATGCCACTGTACTCAATCTATGTAGTGCTGGGGATCAAACCCAGGGCTTTGTGTATAATGAGGCAAGCACTCTAGCAACCAAGCTACAGCTTCAGGCCTCTGTTTAGTTTTCAAGACAAGGTCTCTCTATGCAGCCAAGGCTGACTATAGGATCTTCTACCCTTAGCCTTCCAATTGCTGGTATTGCAGGTGTGTACTACTTGGCTTCATTTAAGTTTGTCACATTAAATGCAGTTTCTTGACAGCTTAGCTATCAGAGTAAAAGGTATAGTAAAAAAAATCATAGGATATACTTGAGTGTTTGAAAGTTCTTGGGGAAGTTATTAATTGTTCCTAGTGACATGTATTCAGTGAATATTTTGATATTTGAAATAGCCATGTAAGTATTACTTATGATTGTCCTACTCTTTGACTTATTGCCAAAGAAACCTTATTTCTAACATAGACTCAGTGATATTAAATAGAACTCTTCTGGAACATGGATTTTCTGGACTCCAGATTTAGTGCTCAGTAGAGTAGAACTGATTGCAGAGAGTTACAGGAGATTAAGGCGGAAAGGGTCTGTTGAGCTAATTAAACACAGACCCGCATTTTTAAGATGAAGGAATTGAAACTCAGGAGGTTAGAGGAGTCAGTCAGGGTCACACATCTTTTTAGCAGAAGTGATCATAGAATTTAAGACTCCCGAGACTCAGTTTGACTTTGGCATCTGTTGGGAAGGATTAAAACCAAATGTGAGTGGACTACTGCACTGTTGCCTTGGTGCCTTTGTATGGATTTCTGGTGATGAAGCTGAGAGACAGAACACATAAGAGGGATTTCACTCATCTCCTTTCAATTTATTAACCTTCTCTGATACGGCTCTGCAGTAGCTTTTTCTCCGCGTTCTTAGTTTAATACTTGACTCCTTTGAATGTTATACACAGAGATGCTGCTGCCTTTGGATTTAGATACTGGGTTTTGTTTTCTGTCATTTTGTGAAGATGAGACCACGTAAATGAGTTCAAATAATTATGTAAGGTTTCTGTGAAGTGAGGGACAACTATGCCACATGCTGAAAACATCTCTTTGTCTTCTTGTTGGTGACTGACTGTGTCCACCTAATTTTGCACTGAATGTGCGGTAGAGAGCAATTGACTGGACACACTCCGCTTAGGAAAAGAAAGGCTGCTCAGCAGGGGTGAAACTGAGTTAGAGACCAAGCAGGAGACCTCTAGAGGGCAGTGTTAACTCACAGTTGTTAAGAACCAGCATGAGGCTGAGTCGGGTAAAGCAAGTTGAGTTGTCTTGGATAGCCACACCTCTTGGAGTTCTACATTCAGGAATAAGTAACATGTAAAGTGTTGGTATTTTGAGCAGGGATGTCTTGGATTCATTTCAGAGTTCTAATCTTTGTGGTGTAGGGAAAGGATACTAGATGGGGTATCAGCACATCTGGGCTCCCATTCTCCACAACAAAGGAACTGTGTACCCTTAGGTCTTTGGATTTTAACTGAGAAACTAAGTAGTTTGATGACATCTTTTTCTCAAATGTCTGAGCAAACTAGTTGTCCCTCCCTTCCAATCTCCCCAAGTCTTAGTTATACTCAGTTTCATGCTAAGGGCTCATCACGGTTTTTACCACTGGTATTTAAAGTGATATAACAAGGTACTCTTTCCAGAGATACATCTCCCATGTCTCTTGGCTACCAGCTCAGGCTTCTTTTCCACAATGACTTTCTGATTACATTACCCTTCCAAGGTAGTCATTCTGGCCTATTATTATGTGTGAGGAAAATCAGTAATTCAATCTTGACTTATTGACCCTTATTGTGGGTTGAATTGTGGCATGCCCCAAATGAACACATTGAATGTGTAGTTCTCAATGTGACCTCATTTGGAAATAGGGTCTTTATAAATGTAATAGTTAAGTTGACATTTCACCAGACTAGATTAAGCTACTAGCTCAATATGTCTAGTGTCTTAGAAAAAGGACTTTGCATCTAGATATGCACCCAGAAGAACACTATGTGAAGGCTGCAGTGATGATATTACAAACCAAGAAAACTGCCAGAGGAGAGCTGGGACACATATTTAACGTTTCAAAGGACTGTGGTGCAATGAGATCTTGATCTTGAAATTTTAGCCTCTGGAATTGTGAGACATTAAATCTCTGCTGTCTCAGCCACTTAGTTTGTGGTACTGTGTGACAGCAGCACTAGCAAATGGAAATAATCTAGTGAACCCTAGTGCTAGGTATTGAATGGAATTTTCCCTTAACTGCTATGACATCATGATGACCTGATCCCGCGACAAGTAACCTCACCAACACCAATATCAGTACTTTGTTCAAATCGACAGCAATTTTCTTGTCTCTTAAGGCATATAATAAACTTAGTAGGAGATTGTACCCTTCTGTATCATCTGATCACCTTTGTGTGATCACACATTGACCTCGGAAGCAGATGAAAGCTGTCAGCTTAGTGATACAGAATAATGTTCATCTCTCTCATTACCAAACAGAGAACACAAGTCATTTCTAACAGAACAGGACAACTCATAGATTCTGATCATGGCAATGGAGGAAGGAATTAACCATGGTCATTTATGTTCCTAGAATTTGTCACCTACATCTTTCTCTACAGATATACCTCAAACAAAATACATTGAGAAAAGTAGAACAGAAGTTGCATGCTGGAGAGTGGGAGGTAAGGTGTGTTCGAGCAGCATGGAGATCCTGTTTGGTCTGGGTCTAGATTTCATCTAGAACCTCATGAACACTTATGAACAAGGGCTGCCACTAGATCTAGTTCTTAAACGTGAGAATACCTTACATTAAAATATGCTGTCTAGAAAAATACCAGCTTGGATATGATTTAGAAATTCAGCAGTTGGTTCAGTTGCCTGGTGCCTGGTAAAACTCTCTCTCCATGCTCAGTTAAGGTCATCTCTGATTCCTACATTACTTTGGTCCCCCACATAGCTCCTTGGATGCTGCCGAATTCCTAGGTAACTGTAGTCTAGGAGGCTGACATTGGCAGGCCAGGAGATTTAAGTCTCAGGCATAAGCACAGCGTGGACAGTGCTTTTATTTTTTTATTTTATCTTTTCTATTCCCCAGTTGTGTTTTTGAACTTGAGATTCACTTTTAATGAGTTCCAATGCCTTACAAGTGGGAAATAAAAGATGAGCATTAACTTTGTTTTGCACTACAGAAGAAATATAATTTATTTAAAAATATTTCTGATAAACTATAGTCTAGTTACCAGAAGAAAAAAGGAGGTAAAATATGTTTTCATGCCTTTCGGAAAACCAAGGAGATAGTTTAAATATATTTTCTATTAATTTAGAATATTTTTTGGTCTGTCTGTGGGGCTCCTGGTAGTGAGACTAGGATTTATCCCTGGTGCATGAACTGGCTTTTTGCAGCTCATTCTCTATGGTGGGATACCTGGCTCAGCTTTGATGCAGGGGGGAGCGGGCTTGGTCCTGCCTCAACTTGATATGCCAGGCTTTGTTGACTCCCCATGGGAGGCCTTACCCTCTCTGAGGAGTGGGTAGGGGGTGTGGTGGGAAGGAGGGGAGGGGAGAGAGGGAAGAAGGGAGGGAGGGGGAACTGTGGTTGGTATGTAAAGTGAAAAAAATTTAAATTAAAAAGAAGATTTAATTTTATGTATATGAATGGTTTGTTCACATGTATGTCTTTATACCACATATATGCCTGGTACCCATGGAGGTTGGAAGAGGGTGTTGGATCCCCTGGAACTAGAGTCATTGATGGTTGTGAGTCACAATGTGGGTGCTGGGAATTGAACCCAGATCCTCAACAACAACAAATGTTCTTAACTGCTGAGCTGTCTCACCAGTCCCCAACTGGGTAGTTAAAAAAAAATTTGTTGGGGTTGGGGATTTAGCTCAGTAGTAGAGTGCTTGCGTAGCAAGCCCAAGGCCCTGGGTTCAGTCCTTAGCTCCAAATATGTGTGTGTGTGTGTCTTTGGATATATATAGCATAGATGTAAAGTTATATTTTTCTTTGTTAATATAAACTCCGTACTTTTTTAAAGAACAAACGAAGCATGTTTATATATATATAAAGAAGCATGCCATATATTCCACAAAGAAAAGATTAAATCACTAGCTGTGGTTTATAGGAAACATTTGAGAATCTTGAAGGTATGTACCATGTTAACAAATGAAGGTTTTATCTAAGTAAAAGAGATCTTAGAGATATTGTTTTACAAAGTAGGTACAGATTTACAAAGTACCCTGTACAGAAGGGGATGCTAATATATTTTCTTTTTAAAAAGTATAGTGTCCTGTTCTAGAGTTGGCTTTCATTCCATGGACTCTATTTGCTGTTGTTGTTCTATGGGCAGAGACCTTCAGTCAAAGACTCTTGGAAATTGATAGTTAATTATAACCCATCATTTGCAAGCATCAAAATACCCATAATTATTTCCCTTTTTTCCACACACAAAGTTCACTCACTCTCTGTTGTATTAGTTGTTCATTGCTTCATAAAAATCATCTCAAATAGCTTGGTTCAAATAACACATATTCACCTTAGTTTCTGTGGAACAAGAATGGAGGGACATTCTAGGTCTAGCAGTGTTTGCAGCTCCTGTGTGGGCAGGGGCTGTGTCCCAAGGCTTTACAGCTTCCTGACTGTGGATGATGGGAGGACTCATTCTTTGCGGGCAGTTACTTTCCATATAGTAGCTTTCAAGATGGTGGTGACTAGCTGGGCGGTGGTGGCGCACGCCTTTAATCCCAGCACTTGGGAGGCAGAGCCAGGCGGATCTCTGTGAGTTCGAGGCCAGCCTGGGCTACCAAGTGAGTTCCAGGAAAGGTGCAAAGCTACACAGAGAAACCCTGTCTCGAAACACCAAAAAAAAAAAAAAAAAAAAAA
>CABHPH010115550.1:10880-27103 GCA_902168325.1 Peromyscus nudipes
AGTTAGACAGCAAGAGAAGAGAGCAGGATAGAAGCCAGAGTCTTTGCAGACTGATCTTGGCAGTGATACATCATCACTTCATTACATTTTATTTGTCAATGTGAACTCCAAGGTCCAGCCCCAATACAAGAAGCAGGAGAGGAACATCATTGAGAGTCATTCAGAAGCTTCCTTCCACACAAATGGTGGGCCTTGTGTTAATTCTACTTGTTTAACTGAATGATTCTCAAGGTAGGTTAGTACTTTATCCCACAGGAGCTTTTTAAGAAAGCATATGTTTAACAAACTATTTTCCTCTAAAATTTCTTAATTGTGTGTGTGTGTGTGTGTGTGTGTGTGTGTGTGTTTATACAGGTACATGCTTGGCAGCACGCATGTATGAAGGTCAGTGGGTGACTTTCTAGAATCAGTTCTCTCCTTCCACTGTCACGTGGGCTTGGAATATTGAGAACTCACATCACCTCACTTGTTTGACAAAAGCCGTTACCTTCTTGGCCATCTTACTGGCCCACTGTTTCTCTTTAATATTTCAATGATACTCTTTTTTTATACCATCATTTTAAGGCCTAGAAGTAGTAATATCTTTCAAAACTTCATGAAGGAGCAATTAATATAGTCATTTTGTAGTTGAGATGGGTGTCATTTAGACCTAATAGTCTTTTGTCTACATGGGTAGCAAACAATATACATATAGAGAAGTGACTTCTTTTATTTAGAATTCCTCAGCCATTCTAGTGGCTGTGGCTTGGAAGAAGGTTGCAATAGATTGGGGAATATTTCTGTTGTGAATGCTTGTGGTATACAAGTACAGCAGTATCTCAGCGTAGGCTACCTTCTTACTTGTAGTTAGAATATCACAAAGATATCCTGTTACAATATCCCTGGAAAAAACAAATTTGCCCAGGAAGGAATGAATGTTCTGCATTCTATTTCTGCTCACATTAGAAGCTTAGAGAATAGGATGGGCAGAACGCAAGGAAACAGAGGGAAAGATGTAAAAATTCAGAGTGTATAGACCTCAGGACAGGACCTATGCTGGACTTCTAGCTATATGTTGAAGATGTGGCTGGAATAGCCTCTGTACCAGTGGAGTGACTTCTCTGTGTTCTTTCACATGAGTTTGGCTGGGACATATGGAAATAACACTCCAGTCAGGTCAGTTGTAAAAATTTGGGCAAAACACATTGAAGACAATGGGTTGTTTGACAGGCTGAGATGGTTTTATATGGATTTTTATTACCGTGATGGGTAAATCAGCTGTGCCTGTACAAATTGTCATGTTTATAGTCTACTTGATGAAAAATAGTAGCATATGCCTAAAAAATTATGAGGAAAAAACCCTAAACTTTATAGCCTTCTAAAGGTCATAGCCAGAAAAAGGATTTTTCAAAATTTTTTGCTTTTTTTCCCCTCCGAATTGATTCTATGGAAAATAAATTAAATCTCTTAACTGTGGATGGCCCAAGTTATCTCTTAGTGGGCAGCTCTGGATTGTGTTGGTCCCTCCTAAACCCTGAAGCTGTATTAACTTTCCCAAACACCTATGGCAGTATGTGCTCAGCAACATTTGGCTTCTTATTCCTCCAAATGAAAGGCCACACTCTCAACATCAATTCAAGTTTGCACGAGCATTAGCTTTCCCATACCCCAGAAGCACTCAACAGATGTGTGTTCTTACCGTACCAGTTAGTCTTCAAGTCCAGCTGATTTCTTGATATTTTGACATAGATGTTGATGAACGTTTTGTGTATTATGTGTCCAATATGAGGACCTTTGATTTCTCACCTGTTCTCTCCTGCCTTTGCACCCAGAGACAGTTGCAGGCACAGTTGACTTTTGAGTTGGTTGCTATGTTTTAACTTTATGATGGTGTGAAGGTGGTACATCGTCAGTGGAAACAGTGTTTGAAGTTTGATGAGTTCACAGTGAACATCACTGTCTACTCTTAGGTCAAAAATGTTAGAAATCATCTTAATTCCTATGCTTTTGTCAGGTTACATGTTCAATAAAAATAGGAACTTGTTCAAAGCAGGCAATTTGCTATCACAGCCAGCATCATGCCACAAGTCTGAGCTACCACCTTCCCCAACTCGATGACTTTAATAGCTTCCTAAATGTTTTCTTATTTCCATGCTTTCCCTCTCAAATTCCAAATTCTGCCATCAAAGAGAAATCTTTAAAAAAACTTAAAAAAACATTCCTGTATTTAATTTGGCACATTGCATTTGCAGCACATTTAGAGAGTAGAATGTGATCTTCTTTTGCTTCTTTTCTTTCGTGTTTTTGAGACAGGATGTTGGTATGTAGCCAAGGTTGGCCTGGAACTGACTGTGTTGCCCAGACTGGCATTGAACTCACAGTTCTCCAAAATCAGTCTCCTAGGTGCTAGATTATAGATGTGAGCTACCATGTGGCGCTAGAGTGTGATATTTCATGTTGATGTATGTTCACAAGTGTACTAAGCTGATCAAGGTAATTGGTTTCTCATCATCTCTAACATTTATCACTTCTTTGTATTGGGAATGTGAGAAGACTTCTTCAGTTGCTGTTTTTAAATATACAATTAATTGTAGCCCATTATAATTATCTTAGTACGCTCTAGAACACTGAAGTTACTGCTCATACCCAGCTCCTCTCTGGTATCCACTCACCATACTTTGTCCATCACCTCTTTCCTTGTAGTAGCATGGCTGTTTCCTCTGGACATGACATGGTTATGCCATTTCCATCTTGGAATAGAGATTATCTTGACCCAGAAGTCATGATGATGAAGCAAGCCAAGTGATACAGTGATGGATGGCTAGGTCTATGGCAGTCACAATGGAACTGTTGACATTCTTCAGCAGAAGGGTAGAATCCCAGAACCCTCACCTAGGATTCTAGTCATCCTCCCTTCTCTCCTCCACCTCCTAGTTACATGCAATTTTGGGAGTGCTAGAGTGTGTGGGGAGTGAAAGATTAACTGGAAAGTAGCCCCACAATATAGCTTCTGTGGTGTTGTCCATGATGGAGTGGGACTTTGCAATGATGTAACTGTTTGGGAACCCACATTCCTATAACAAACCTTTCATCATGCTCCTGTAAGTAAGCCAATAAATTCACCAAAATGGAATTTAATGGAACCCTTACTGTCATCAAGGCCCTGTCTAGGGGAAATGGACATTTTCTTTCATATCTCTTCAGGAAACACTGACACAGAAATTGAGATCAAATTTGGGATATGACAGGATGAAAAATGAGATTAGGCATAGTGATTGCAAGGGTCTTGCTATATACGGCATCAAACTGAATCTGAGACTGAACCACCTTAGGATGAAGAATGTCTAGAGGCAATCTTGCCATGGCCATCATTCCCCATGTGATATGTGGTGTCAATTTTTTTTTTTGCCATAGTAATGTTTGCTTGGACCTTCTGTGGGTTTTAAGACATGTGACCAAGGTGAAGCCATTTGTAAGTGGAGTGTATGTGGAGGGAATACCATGGTAGTGGCCATATTCCTCTGTATGGTGGCATACCTGCTATGGGAGGACCCTTCTGTGTGCTGTGACTGTGTGTTGCTCTCGATGATTGATAATAAAAGCTGATTTGGCCTATAACCAGGCAGAATAAGGCTGGGCAGGAAAGCCAAATGGAATTTATTGGCTTACTTACAGGAGCATGATGAAAGGTTTGTTACAGGGAGAAGGAAGGGTGGAGCCAGCAGACACGATCCAGCTGCCCAAGGAACAAGATGTCAGAGAACTGGTAAGCCACAGGCCACATGGAGATACATAGATCAATAGAAATGGGTTAATCTAAATGTAAGGGCTAGTTAGTAATAAGCCTGAACTATAGACCAAACATTCTGTAATTAATATAAGCCTCTGAGTGATTATTTCAAAGCAGCTGCGGGACGGAGCAGGACAGAGAAAAGCCTCTGTTTACACATGCCTACCTAATGAGTGAGGTTTGCCATATGAGTAGCCCTCAGGGGATGTTCTGTAAATTGCTGAAGGACTAGAGTATATATACATTACAGTCCCCGAGAGTAGTGCATATGGAATGAGGTTCCTGGTAAGTTATTGCAGTGGTTGTGGTCTGCTACTGTGTGTAATAAGACACTTCCTTTAGATAAGTTCTTGCTTATCTAAAGGAAGAACTGTAATGGAAAAAAGGGACATGTGGGCAGAATCCTCCATATCAGACTGTGTTTTGGCAGGGAGATTATATAAAAGAGAGGACGAGATAGAAATGCTGGCTTGTCATTTACTACAGTGGGGCACCAGGCTGAAAGGCAACAGAATACAAATTAGGTCTATGTTAAGGAGCCCCTCCTGGGAACAAAAAAATTGGAACCTACAGCAAAAATCAGATACTGAAGAGGTAGAAAGTGAGGTGAAGTGATTAAAGACACCCCTCAGGTCCAACTTTTAATGCAATTCAACATAAGGCTGGAGACCCAAATAAAACTATGATGGAAGCAACCATGTTAAAAGGGAAATATTCTGCCTCTGGATTCTTCAGTTGGGAAGGACTTTTAAACAAGAAATGAAAGGGCGTCTTCTAGCCAGCGTTATAAAGTTGGTACACACAGTTATTGGAGTTTGGTGGCAGCTATTGGGATTTCCAGGTTCTTCTGTCTCAGAACAAAGAATTGAACAGAAACCCCTACAGTGAGTGCTAAGACATGCAACCGGTACTGAGTTCTCTATCACAGGGAAAGTCTGTCTTCTTCTATATGGGATAGGGTAGAGAGTCTGGCTGATGAGTGGGGTACAATGAGGGAGTAAAGAGATGCCCTAAAAAGGCTAAAGGTTTAGAACAAACTTTGCAGTCTGTAGAGTAACATGTAAAGAATCAGTGATAACAGGTTGTACAGAGGTTTCACGTATGGTAAAAGAAAATGTTTTAGGCTGACATGACAAAGGAAGGGAATGGCTACTGAGACCATGCCTGTTTGTGGGTGGGAGGGGAGGGGAGAGAGCAAGACAGCAGTTCAGGATTCTTTGAGGTTAGTAGTTTGTACTGGGGAACTGCTATAGGATATTGGTGGTGAGATTTTATAGTGTGCAAAGACTAACCTGTGTCTGCTATTTGGAGAGGCTTCTCTCAGGCATGTCTGGAATCAGTAGAAAACTTAAGAGATTAGAAAAATAAACCATACCACTTGGCTGTCTGGCATGCCAACTGTTCTTGGTGGGTATTGGGGTCATGTAGACAGAGCCACATGGACAGTAGTCAGCAAAGCAAGAGAATTTATTAAAAAGAATTCACTTTCAAGGGAGTAAGTAGGACAGAGCAGAGAAGAAGTTCAGAAGTTTAGTGGTCCCATGCACAGAGGATTGGAACCTTTATGGGTCATTTGCATAGCATGGGCTTTCTCAAGCATGCAGCATCTGTTACACGTTGCAAGGCTGAGGACTTTCCAGTCCTTCTCTTTGCCATCAGATTTTTTTGTTTTTGTTTTTCATATACTAATTTTGTATCTTTTGTGGAAAGCCTCTCCAGACTTCACTTTCTGCCCCATTCTCTTGACTTGAAGCTGTGGGACATGGAGGTGGGTGGGGCCACTGTGAGTGAAATAGAACCATAGAAATGGAGCAATGTATCCACTCATCCCTTGCTGAAACCAATGTTGACTATTCCGAGACAACATGGAGGAAAGCAGTCCTTGCTGACTGGTGCCTATGAGCCATTGGGAACACTTGGTTATCACCAGCTGAGGTGCCCCTGGCCTGGGCTGAGCAGCTTGAGCTGACCACTGAGCACTTTGGAAATAGGAGATGCATGGCAGCACCATGGGAGTGTCTAAGGATGCAAGGTTATGGAGAGTGAGATAAACTAGTGGAACCGTTCTGGCAAGGGCAAGGATATTTTGAAGAGAGAAACTAGTGGCCCCTACCTTTGCCTATCAGCTGATTAAAACTCTTTCCCAAGGAATTGGCATTTCCCCAGGATTATTATGCTAGGAGAAGGAAAAATCTGAAGCCAGCCAGAGGAGGAACATCTCACAGAGTTCTGACAAGTTAACTTGTCTTTAGATTTATTTTATGTATATGAATGTTTTGCTTACATTTATGTCTATGTACCATGTGGGATCCTGGTGCTTGTAGAAGTCAGAAGAGGGCATCGGATTCCTTGGAACTGGAGAAGTAGATGGTTACAAGCTGCCCTCTAGGTGCTGGGTATTGAACCCAGGTCCTCTGCAAGAGCAACAGTGCTCTTAATAACTGAGCCATCTCTCCAGGTAACTTGTCTTGTTGGATCAACTTGCAGGAGAGACTGGAGCTGACACAATGATAGGCCAATGACCACTCCTTGACCAGATCTGCTTAGCTATGTATATCCAGGGATGCTAGAATGTACAGGAAGCAGAAAGCTAACTAGAAGGAGGACTTTGTGAGGTCATCATCCAAGATTGGGTGCGGCTGTGCTAATAGAGCTGTTTTGGAATCATCTACACTCCTTTAAGTCACCCATGTACTTTTAAGCAAGCTCATAATGCTATCAGTTCACAAAATGAACATTGGCACACAAATTTCACATTGGTGAAATCCTTACTTTGGTCTATCATTGGTGCCCTATCTGGGGTGAATAGATATTTGCTCACATCTCCCAGGAAACACTAACACAAGATTACCAACTCCTTCTGCCTTCTCAAACTCTGATAACAACTATTCATTCATCTCCTAGGAGCTCAGCTCTTTAAAACTTTCATATAAAAGTGACAATATGAGCAATTTGCTTTGCTGTGCCTGATTAATTTCTCTTAATGTCCTACAATTTATTCACTTTATAATGAGATTTCCTTATTTTAATGGCTGAACAATAGTCCTGTGTATGTGTGTGTGTGTCTATTTGTGTGCGTGCGCATGGGTGTGCATTTGTGTGTGTGTTATTGATTTTTTTCCCCATTCATCTGTTGATGAACACTTAGGTTGATTCTGTATCTTGGATATTGTGAAGTCAGTAAGTTGTGCAAATGTCTGTTTGACATGCTAGGTTCCTTTCTTTTGGATGTATATCCTGGGTAGGAGTTGCATCACATAGTAGTTCCATTTTTAATTTTTAAAAGATCCTGCTTGCTTTTTACTACCATGACTAGACTAAATCTGCATGCCCTCCCACAATGTGTGATAATTCCTTTGTACCACACCAGGGCCAGCAGTTGTTTTTGCCTTTTTTGCTCTAATGAGGATGAAATGTTTTCTTATTTTGGTTTTGATTTGCCTTTACCTGATAGTGAGTTATAGTAAGCATTTCTCCACATAGTATTGTGGGTCCTTTGTCTGTCTTCCATCCTCCAGTGTTGGTTTAGCTTAGCAGCTGCACCTGAATCTACTGATATTTTAACTACCTTCTGCGGCCCCATACGCCCACAGCCAGTGCCCACACCACTCAGGGCATGGCCTGGCAGGACTTCCAGTTGTGATGGTACCCACAGGCTCTGCTGCTGCCTCCAAATGTAGTTTTTAATTAAGTCTCTATGTTCTATTTACCAATAGAGACTTGGGAGTCAGATGTTGGGGTGAAAACCTGTTACTCAGAGAGGCTGGGAAGCAACCAGCTGACTTTTGTTTTTGACTGGAGACCCAGCAAGAGAGTGTCCCTCCAGCCATCCCAAACCAAAAAGACCGCCAAAACTCCAAGTCTCTCTACTCTTCCCTGTGCATCTCTCTATCGGTCTTCCTGTCAACTCTGTCCTCTCTCTGACTAATTCCTGTTAGTTGCTGGCTCTGCCCCCTGATCCAAGGTTGGTTTTATTATCAGTCTCAGGATTCACAGTGCAATCAGATATCACGTAATACCCTAGTGCTGGAGATTGACCCCAGGGCCGTGTCCATGCTAGACAAGTGCTCCGCTGCTGACCTAACATCTCCAGCCCTTGCATTTAAATATCTTCTTTTTTTTAAACATAATTTTTTTACTTTGGGATTTTTTTTTTTTTTTTGGTTTTCCGAGACAGGGTTTCTCTGTGTAGCTTTGCGCCTTTCCTGGAACTCACTTGGTAGTCCAGGCTGGCCTCGAACTCACAGAGATGCGCCTGGCTCTGCCTCCCGAGTGCTGGGATTAAAGGCGTGCGCCACCACCGCCTGGCTACTTTGGGAATTTCATATCATGCACCCCAGTCCCACTCATTTCCCAGTTCCTCCATAGCTACCCTTTACCCTTGTAGCATTTCCCTGACAAAGGAAAACTTAAAAGGAAATAATAAAAAAGCAAATAAAAATATTAATTAAAACCAAATAAGAACAAACAACCCCCAAACCAAAACAAAAGCCAAACAAACAAACAAACAAACAAACAAACACTCTTCAATCCTCCATCTTTCCCATGTCTCATGGCCTCTTCATCATCTTGGTGGCATTGGGAGTTGCTGTGTACCATGCAGTATACCCTTTTATCCAAACAGCTTTTTTTGTAAATGTTTATTGGGTGATGTGTTGCTGGTTAGGGTCTTAGGATTTTCATTGCTGTGAAGAGACACCATGACCATGGCAACTCTTATAAAGAAACATTTAATTGGGGGGAAGGCTCATGTACAGTTTCAGAGGTTCAGTCCATTATCATCATGAAGGAGAGCATGGCAGCGTGCAGGAAGATGTGGTGCTGGTAGCTGAGAGTCTTACATCTTGCAGGCAACAGGTAGTTGACTGACTGTCACACTGAGGGAAGTTTGAGAAAAAGAAACTTCAAAGCCCACCCCCACAGTGACACACTTCCTCCAACAAAGGCTATACCTCCTAATAGTGCCACTCCCTTTGGGGGCCATTTTCTTTCAAACCATCACAGTCAGATTCACCACCAATGCTGGACCCTTGCTGAGACTCCCCTTGGATATCCCGCTATTGTCCTGAGTCATGGAGACCCTGAGGCTATGGTTCCAAAGACCCAGTCCCTTCATGAGCTCCAGCCGGTCATAGATGGGGTAGATGTTGGGGAGTGTTAACTCAAAGCCCTGGATATATGCCTGGGTGGTAGCCGAGTTGGTAGGTTCAGGCTGCTGGAACCACCCCCTCAGGTGAGGGGTGGAGCCAACTCTCCAATGCCCATGGTGAGGGGTAGAACCAGCTTTCTTTTTTTTTTTTTATAATTTATTTTATTTTATTTTACAATATAATTCAACTTTACATATCAGTCATAGATCACCCCGTTACCCCTCCTGCCACCCCGCCCCCCTCCCTCTGGCCCACCCCCCATTTCCATCTCCTCCAGGGCAAAGACTCCCCCGAGGATTGAGATCAACCTGGTGGACTCAGCCCAGGCAGGTCTAGTCCCCTCCTCCCAGGCTGAGCCAAGGGTCTCTACTAAGCCCCAGGTTTCAAACTGCCAATTCATGCACTGAGCACAGGACCCGGTCCAACTGCCTGGATGCCTCCTAAACAGATCAAGCCAATCAACTGTCTCACCCATTCAGAGGGCCTGATCTAGTTGGGGGCCCCTCAGCCATTGGTTCACAGTTCATGTGTTTCCATTTGTTTGGCCACTTGTCCCTGTATTCCATCCATCCCTGGTCCCAACAACTCTAGCTCACATAAACCCTCCTCCTTCTCGCCAATTGGACTCCCGGAGCTCCACCCGGGGCCTGACCGTGGATATCTGCATCTAGTTCCCTCAGTCACTGGATGGGGTTTCTAGTATGACAATTAAAGTGTTTGGCCATCCTATCACCAGGGTAGGTCAGATCGGGCTATTTCTCGACTATTGCCAGCAGTCTATTGTGGGGGCATCTTTGTGGATTTCTATGGGCCTCTCCAGCACTTTGCTCCTTCTTATTCTCATGTGGTCTTCATTTATCATGAACATTCCTTGTGTTTCCTCTCTGTACTTGATCCAGTTGGGATCTCCCGCTCCCCCAAGTTCTCTTTCCCTTGCCCCTCACCCCTCATTACCCCCACTCACGTCCAGTCTGTTCATGTAGATCTCATCCATTTCTCCATCATTGGGCGATCCCCGTGTCTTTCTTGGGGTCCTGTTTTCCAGGTAGCCTCCCTGGTGTTGTGAGTGGCTGTCCAGTCATCCTTGTTCCACAACTAGTATTCCCCTATGAGTGGGTACATACCATGTTTGTCTTTCTGAGTCTGGGTTACCTCACTCAGGAGGATTTTTTCTAGATCCCTCCATTTGCCTGCAAACCTCATGATGTCGTTGTTTTTCTCTGCTGAGTAGTATTCCATTGTATATATGTACCACAGTTTATTTATCCATTCTTCGGTTGAAGGGCATCTAGGTTGTTTCCAGGTTCTGGCTATTACAAATAATGCTGATATGAACATAGCTGAGCAAGTGCCCTTGTGGTATGGTTGAGCATTCCTTGGGTATATGCCCAAGAGTGGTATAGCTGGATCTTGGGGGAGATTGATTCCCAATTTTCTAAGAAAGCGCCATATTGATTTCCACAGTGGCTGTACAAGCTTGCATTCCCACCAGCAGTGGAGGAGAGTTCCCCTAGCTCCACATCCTCTCCAGCACAAGGTGTCCTCAGTGTTTTTGATCTTAGCCAATCTGACTGGCGTAAGGTGGTATCTCAGAGTTGTTTTGATTTGCATTTCCCTAATGATTAGGGATGTTGAGCAATTCCTTAAATGTCTTTCAGCCATTTGTGTTTCCTCTGCTGAGAATTCTCTGTTTAGTTCTATAGCCCATTTCTTAATTGGACTGTTGAGAATTTTGATGTTTAATTTATTGAGTTCCCTATATATTCTGGATATCAGTCCTCTGTCAGATGTGGGGTTAGTGAAGATCTTTTCCCATTCTGTGGGCTGTCGCTTTGCCTTGTTGACCGTATCCTTTGCTCTACAAAAGCTTTTCAGTTTCAAAAGGTCCCATTGATTGATTGATTGTCTCAGTGTCTGAGCTACTGGTGTTATACCTAGGAAGCGATCTCCTATGCCAATGCGTTCAAGACTGCTTCCTACTTTCTCTTCTAGCAGGTTCAGAGTAGCTGGATTTATGTTGAGGTCTTTGATCCACTTGGACTTAAGTTTTGTGCACGGTGATAGATATGGATCTATTTGCAGCCTTCTGCATTGATATCCAGTTATGCCAGCACCATTTGTTGAAGATGCTTTCTTTTTTCCATTGTACGCTTTTGGCTTCTTTGTCAAAGATTATATGTTCATAGGTGTGCGGATTAATGTCAGGGTCTTCAATTTGATTCCATTGGTCCACAAGTCGGTTTTTATGCCAGTACCAAGCTGTTTTTATTACTGTAGCTCTATAGTAGAGCTTGAAGTCAGGGATCGTGATGCCTCCAGAGGTTGTTTTATTGTACAGGATTCTTTTGGCTATCCTGGGTTTTTTGTTTTTCCATATGAAGTTGAGTATTATTCTTTCCAGGTCTGTGAAGAATTGTGTTGGTATTTTGATGGGGATTGCATTGAATCTGTAGATAGCTTTTGGTAAAATTGCCATTTTTACTATGTTAGTCCTGCCTATCCATGAGCATGGGAGATCTTTCCATTTTCTGACAGCTTCTTCAATTTCTTTTTTCAGGGACTTGGCAGTAGCCTGGGCCTGAATGTCACCATGGCCCCAGGTGGCAGTACAGGCCACTCAGATCAGCATTACCCTACTGTAGGGTAGCCCTAGGACACCAACATGGCCCCAGGTGGTGGCCCAGGCCCTGACATCTGCACCGTCTTCAATGGTAACATGCAGCATGAATATCAACACAGACCCTGGCTGTGGCAGGGTCACATACCCATACATGGCCCTACACTGCAGCTCGGCCCAGATGTCACCACAGCCCTGGGTGACAGTGCAGGCCACTCAGATCAGGATGGCCCCTCCAGTGGCATGGGCCTCAGGCATCAATATAGCCACATGTAGCAGCACAGACCCCAGGTATTTGCCTGGTCTTTGGTGCTAACAGGAGCCACTGACATCGACACAGACTAGCTACAGCAGGGCCACGGACAGAGCCACCCAGACATGGCTCTTGGCAGCAGCCCATGCCTGGACATCATCATGGGTCTGGGGGCAATCGGGTAACCCACATCAACCCATTCCTCATAGCCTTTGCCTCTTTAGATCTGCCTCTTTCCACAAGACATGAACAATTCTTCTTTCTCTTTCCCATGACCCACCATATATTTGCTCACCTGGTTGAGCAGACCCTTGATTTCTTATCCCTGCCCAGGGCAAGTGGCCCTAGGGTGTGTGTGTGTGTGTGTGTGTGTGTGTGTGTGTGTGTGTGTGTGTGTGTGTGTGTGTCCTTCACCTGCCCAGTCCTAATGGTGCCAGGCAGGCCCATGGTTTCTTCTCCCCAGCCAGGGCAAGCAGATTCAGAAGGGCGTGTGAAATGTCTTCTTATAATCAATATCTATTTAGATAAATTCAAACCCATTGTTTCTTTGCTGTTTAGTTTTTTGGTTTCTTCATGGATTATGGACATTACTTTCTTCTTGGGTGAATAGTTTGCAAATATGTTCTCAAATTCCTCAGATTGGCTCTTTAATTTGTCAACAAATGCTATAAAGAAGCTTTTGAGCTTGAGGGAATGTTGTTTTCCAGTTTTTGCTTTTGTTGCTCATGCTTTTGGGGTCATATAGTCTGAAAAAAAAAACTCTAGTTAGACTATGTACTGAAGCCCTTCCTCTGTGTTTAATTCTAGTAGTTTAATATTTTTAGGTCTGATATTTAAATTAATTTCTGATTGGTTTTTTTTTTTAAAAGATGAAGATAGACCTTCTTAAATTACTACATACATTATTATGCATAGGTTAATGAGTTCTATATTCTGAAAAATTATCTCTGGATGATTTTGTCATTGTGTGAACACCATAGCGTATTATATTATGTATAATACTATGTATAAAATGGCTACAAAATCAGGTTAACATAGTCTTTGGGCCCACTGATTCTTCATTGACCAAAACAGCATTATGTAGCCCATGACTATAATGATTATATCATTTCCCTTCTTAAGAACTCCCAATCTCATTCCACGTTACTTGTTTTTTAATTCTATTTTCTCATTTTAAACTCTTTGTACTACTACCTGAAATTATTTCTTGTTGACTTGTTTTCTACTATATCTACTACAGTCAAACATGCTGAGAAGTGGTTCCTCTTCTGACTTCCTTGTTTTTACTGCTGGACTTACTACTCAGAACTGGACTGTGCTGTGTTAGATACTCCAAGACTACCTACAAGTTGATTTGAACCAATATTTAAGTGATATTAGTTTAGTTATAGGTTCCTGAAAATGAAATAGTTTATAGTTCTTGAATTAAAAAACATTTCTAACAAAAAATTCAGTTTCTTTGTTTCCCTACTCATCTATCATCCTGGCAAAATCAGTTCTTTGAGGGATGCTAGTTTGAGAATCTCTGTTTTCATACTCAGTATTAGCTAGAGGTTACCCATACTTCCCTGCTTTATGGTTTTTCCACACTACAGCTTGTGGAAAATCATTTCATAAGATCAAGTACACAAGAGAAGTCAGACAGAAAGTGAGAATACAAGCAAGATGGAAATTACAGCTTTTGTTGTCTCATCTAAATCTCTACAATAAGACATTGTCTTATTCTGCTCACTAGAAACAAATCACCATGTCCAGCCCATGTACATGGAAGAAGGGATTATATAGGATGGGATTACAGCAGGGAAGGCATTAGAAGATATTTTTAGGAGCTGTATTTCCACTCCATTTCTCCTTTCATGCTGTTATATAAACTTTTTATTGAGTAAGTGTTTAATACTAGGAATTACATAACATAGTTCAAGGAAGTGTCAGCAAACCTTATTGATTATTAGAATTATTCAAAGAAGCTCTTACAGATTGTCTGAGTCTCACCTTTGATAGTCTAATTTGGAAAATCTGGAAACTATACTCAATTGGTAACCATGAGAATGAAAACTTTATTTAAAAAGACTTATTTATCTGGGAAGGAAAATGTCACATTACTACAAGTAGGAAACTACCACCCAGAAGAGGCTGTAGCTCTTGTTGCTGTCAATATCTCGGGAGAGCTCTACTTTCGATTAGGGCTATGCCCTGTACTGGAAGGGGTTTCTATTCCCAGGGCACATCCAATGAGACATATAGATGAATGTTTTGGAAAATATTTCTTTCTGGATTACATTGAAACCATTTCTAATCATTCAAAAATCATACATTTGTAGTTTTACTTGCAAGGAGGCTCTATTCCTTAATTAATCCCATAACTCCAGGGTACATGATGGAGAGATAAAAGTTTTCAGTGAAAAATCTACGGTGAATTTTATTTCAGAGTATTAGGAGGCAAGGTATCATGTTATCATTTATAGAGTCTTCAGGGTTTTGTGTCAACACAAAGCTGATGGCTACCAGTCTTCAGTTACTTAACATCTTTTCAATTGATGGTGCTCTGCTCTGCTGATTATCAATGGTGGAAGTCTAAAACTGCTGGAGTTCTCAAAGCAGTGCACAGAAAGTTCTTGTTATTTTAGCCTTGCCTCACATGTCCAGCTGCACGTGAGCTTTAACCTGTCCAGAGCATATTGTCTTTCTTATCTTTTCCAGACACCGTCATTCTTGTTGCTAAAGGTGAAGCAGAACTGAATGAAATTTACAGTGCCTGAGGATTTTCAAAGAAGTTTTTCAATTCAGGAATTGGTAAGTGATAGACTCAGTTTGGTAGGGTATTTGTTTGTTGTCTCTTATAATCTGGATCCTTTTTCTTATAAACAAATTCCTTTGGAATAATAAAAAGTATAAAATAAAACCTCATGGTAATGCCCCAGAAGCTGGCATTCTGTTAGCCATTAAACTCTGTTCTCAAGATTTATGGGCAACTGCTGATTGTAATTAATGGAAAACATTCAGAAGGTGAACTAAATGATGAGGAACTCTCACTGTTGCTATTTATTATGTATGTATTTATGACTATGGTTTCAGGGAGACTTTAGACCAATAAATTTAATGCATCATCCTAAGGAATGAAAGAATCCCACTGGTTGAAATATGCAAAACATTTGGCTGGGCAACTCCAATTTTGCTGTAAGAACAAATGCTGGATGCTTTTGAGTAGTTGAGGAAGACTGTATTAGGAGACTACTTTATGGTAGCAGAACTTAGAGAACAAATCTTTCTCTTTATATAAAGGGGATATTAGAATGACTTATTGGTTGTGGTCCAACAATGGCTGGTGGTGAATAGAAAGTCCAAAAATACAGTAGTTCACTCTACAAGGCAGGATGTGTTCACTGGTCTTCAGTATACCTGGAAATACTGAGGGTGTAGGCTCTAATGACAGTGAAGGAATGGATTTGCTAACAAGGTGAGAGCAATCAAGCAAAGAGCAAAAGCTTCCTTTTTCTATGTCCTTATGGAGGCTTAGAGGAGGAGGCATGGCCCAGATTAAAGGTGTGTCTTCCCCCACCTCAAGATCTGGATTAAAGGCATGTGTCTTTCTACCTCAGAGACCTAGATTAGAAGTGGATCTACCTACTTCAAATTAAGCAAAAATCAATCATAGGTGTGCCCTCCATTTTTGGATTTTAGTTAATTTCAGATGTAGTCAAGTTGACAACCAAGAATAGCTATCACAAAGATTAAAAATATATTACCTCCTAAAATGTATCTGTCATTACTGGTCTGGGTTATGATAACTAGGGAGCAAAGTACATATCCCTTTTTTGTTTAAGACAAAATTCCTTTTGCTGTATGTGTTTAGAGTTCTTAAAAGCTTTGTCTATCTATTACAGAAAATCCAGAAAATATAATTAAAAACTGGCTCAAATATTCTCATACAACAGTCCACACACAGACAGCTATGTGTGCCAACTAGTATGATAGTCATTAATTTTTATTCTTCCAGCTCACAATGTATTACTGTATTTTATTGGCATAGCACCTCATTTTCTATCTTGTTTCGCTACTAGCTCTTTCTGCCTTTTCTTGTGGTCTAAACATTCTAAGAACTGAAGTACTTGGAGTAATGAGAAGATATACTGAAGAAAGTATAGCTGACTGGCCTCTGTGATAGAAGGGAAAAGATTGGGTAGCTGAATGGATTCTGGAAGAATATTGCAAGATGTTAGGCAGCAGCATAGTGCAATGGATAATAGACAAACAAGGTATCTCTGTTTTGGAGAAGGATATATTTGATTAGAATTAATTTTGCTGTGTGCAGTTTCTCAGCATGTGATTTATATCATGTACATTTGACCACTGTAGAGTTAGAGGAAGTTAGTGTGAGTTGTTGCATACATAGTTTTCGGTGATATAATCTCTCATATGCAAGTACAGGCTATG